>BQNB010006522.1:0-84273 GCA_026074375.1 Tanacetum coccineum | reverse complement strand
CGTTAATAAGGTTCTGAGGTGCAAATTTGTCATTAGTATGTGTAACATGTAACATATCAAGGTTTTGTCATATAAAAGGACTAATGTAATTCCCGTTTGCAAGCAGCAAAAAAGGCAACAAAAAATGCTCGAAGGCGAGCTGAAGCTGATGTGCGAGCGGAAGGAAAGCAAATGAGAGACTTTGATATGGACGCAGGCATTATTGAAGGTATTGAATCCCCTATATGAAACTACTGCAACTGATTCTCATTTAGTGGCTAATAGGATCACCAGATCACACGTGCCAATGACTCAATGATTAAAATTAAGCTGTTTTATGCAAAACAATGCCAAAATTGCACAAGGAAATCAAATGGAGCCATGGGATGAAAGATCGACAATGAATGGTAGTTCACATGCTCAGGTTGGTAGTGATTATCCTCTTTCATTGAAAAGAGAATCATTGTTTCTTGACCGTTTGCTCCAACGTGTGTCACGTGTTGCCTAAGTAGCGATTATACCACTCAATGCCGGAACTATCATGAACTATTAATTTCTCGACTGGAGGACCGGTTGAGGGAGCGCGAATGTTATAAAAGATCTATTGGGACTAATTATCCCTATCCGGGTGAGTAGCGCTTACTGTGCCGGTTTGCCGGACAACGGATTATATACCACGTCGGATTTCATTTGGTGTCTTGGTTAGACACCGGTAGGGCAGAATACATTTGGCATATTATATGCTACATAAATTAGCTTTGGTGTCATGAGCTTAGCGCAACAGTAGATACATTTTGTGTGATATTGTATCTGTTATAGTAGTCACATACATTTTGGAAATCTTGTGGTCCACACTACTTTGTTGAACATTACTGATTACTAAACACTTTGCATTATACTGTGGTGAAGCAGTAGACACTATACATTTTCGGTTCTACATTTACACTTATATTTTTACGACTATTATAGGAATTGAATTGGTTATGCATACTTTATAAATCTTTGGATTTCAACATTCACATTTATTCTTACAAAACTCTATGAACTCACCAACTTTATGTTGACACTTTTAAGCATGTTTTTCTCAAGTGAATTAGATGCTTGGGCTACTTGATATGCATTGGAGTCTACTACATTCAAATGATCAAATTTCATGGTATTGTTTTCAAGATTTTCATTATGATGCAATTATGGAACAAATGTTATATCAATTTCAGGAAAATCAACGAGATTACTTTTCAAACGACATATTTAGAGGTCGTTCTCTTGTATCTTGTGCTGTTGTATTATGAAGTAACGCCCCCATACACATTTCCACTGCGACTTATTTTTGGGGGTGTTACAGACGGCGTCAGGATAAACACCTGACGGCGTCGCGTCTACTGCAATGTAAAAATTCGAATTTTTTCAAGTATTTTTGAAAAATAAAATGTGCAATATTTAAAATTTGTAATTTAGTTGTAAACCTGCAGAAAACCAATGATTATATCATTACTCTCATCATATATTTACTGCTTTTATAGAGTCAAAACCCTAAACTCTCATTGTATTTATATCTATCCCGCCGATTTTATGCTTGGTGTAGTTGTCTTTGTCTTTGATTACAGGTTATATTTGACGGGAAGAAGCTTGAAAGTTCTTGGGAAATTTCATTAGACGACTCTTGGAGGACGATTTAACCAGTTATCGCATGTTTCTTCTCCATTATTGAGCAAACCAGAGGAGTACTAGTTTCTTTTACTTATTTTCTTTTCTCTTTATTTGTTTTTACGGGTACTTTTATAGAACATTGGAGACAATGTTCAACTTAAGTGTAGGGGGGAAATAAGCTTTAAAAACTATTCCTTCATTTGCCATTTGCTTGTTCCTTAAAATGATGGGTAATATATCGAAACATGGCATAAAAAGGTAATTTTGACCAAAATTTAATTTTTTTATGACACATACCGACAAAAACCGAGTATTAATAGTGTCTCATGGATAGAAATTTGTATGACTAGCACAAAAACCCTCAAAATTTCACCCCAAAAATGTGAGGTTCGCCTTTAGATCTTTAGGAATTCGGGTATCCATTATTGATACCCAAGATAATTTGTACCTTTAGCTTTCTCGAGTTAAGGTTTGAATACAGTCATATGTGTCTAATCCGTCGTTACGGATGTGTACGTATGGTCTTTGTCACCTTTTCTGGAGCATTGGTATCGGTATTAAATTATATGAGTGTACCGGTAGTATATTAAATTTTAGAACTTGTTTTTGTTATGCATCCCGAGATCGCATAGTAAGTATTAGGATTTGCTAGATAAGAGGCACTAGGATTAACCCATGTTTAAAACATGTAATTGTTATTATGGTCACATCGACTATATAACTATCCCACACCCTTGCCATGCACTCATTTTTAGTGCAGGATACCCCTAGTACAACCCTCCGAGCCTATCCTTTTTCATGGTTCTCGTAATTTTCTGGTTAAACCGGACTATTAATTAAGAGCATTTTTCACCCATAAACCAATTGTTACACCCAAATCGCCTTAACCTACCTTGTATGTACTCACCTTTAGTACATTATTGTTTTAACCCAAGTTAATTATTTGAGTACACGGATGCTAAGTCCTTATCCTTGTAAATACTGTTTTGGAACGATTGGGATTCATGGTAGTATTCATCTTAGGAAGAATTGGGGAAGAAGTAATTTATTACCCCCAATAGAGCTCTATGTTATTTTGATCCAACTCAATTCGGATCATTAGTTAGATTGTAAATAATCGAGTATGTAAAAGTTCAAGTGTAGGGGTGTATCTATAAACCCCCATGATGTATTATATGTTTAAGCAATGGCAAGGCAAAAGTGTACAAAAAAAATGTATATAAAAAAGAGTGAAAAAAAATGTACGGGCTGTCATTTGCTTATGTTTATATTAGAGTCAAGAAAAGAAAAAGAAAGAGATTGGTGTATAGTTGTGTAGAGTTTGTATATTTTGTCCGAGTCTTTGGCTTAGCAACCAAACCAACGTGTATTCGTATAAATAATTAGCTAACCCTTCCACTCCAAATTCACCGAAATTCACCACCAAAATATATCCCATCCGTTTCCATTTCCGTTAATGTTATCTTACACCTACACCCCATAACCCTTTAAAAGACCTCTTAAATAGTAATGAATAATGCTTGCGCCTAGCGGTGGAGGTTTGATCCTTTACCAAGCCTATGGTAATTTATATGCTATGACAGGTAATGAGTGTTTATTTTTTGTTTTCCCATAGTTGTTATAATTTATTATACACCCGAGAGAAAGAGAGAATCCCAAACACTTATGTGAGGTGCTAGTATATACTTTCTGTGCTTTTAATTACGAGGTCTAGAAGGTTGTGTTGTAAAATACTTATTGCGGTTATTTTCATGTGTTGTAAAATGCTTTTAACAGAGTTTAGGTTAAATGAACACCTCATATTGCTATTTTCTAGGTAGGAAAAGCCATTTGCTTGAGGATTAAGCAAAAATCCCAAGTGTAGGGGTATTTGATGAGGTGTTATTTTATACACTATTTCGGGGTCATTTAACCCCCTAAATCATGCAAATATGCCCAAAATTACGTGCTTAATCGTTTGTTTTTAGGTTTTTAGCACTTGGATGCTTTTGGAGGAAATACAAAGTCTTGGGCTCATTTGGAGATAGGAACACGAACAAGATTACGGTCTACACAAATATCTTGTTGTTTGGAAAAATAAAAAAAAAAAAAAAAAAGATTTATTGAAACAGTGGCTGAAGACAGGTCACAGGCAATTAAAGCGATGCCGTCGCCACCCGCGCAAAACCAAGCTTCTCACGATCTATATAGTCACGGTGTTCAGGAATTTGGCAGACGGAGCCGTGCAAGGCGTGGATGACCTAAAGAGGATCTAGAATCATCTACATTGGCAACGACACTAGTGATAAGATCGTTTATAGCTCAAGATTGATTGTTCTGTATATTATATCTAGGATATGGACAGTAACAATGATTGATATGCACAATGGAATTATATAGCACATAATCATATGTTATCACAAGGTGTTCTTTATTGAAGATTTCCCCTATTACCACTAACTATAATTGGAGCTACACCAACTAACTATGGTGTACTATTCGACTCTCATCAGTCGATTTGCTATCTAACTATCTAGACTCTCATTGGGAGATCTCTAGTTTTCTATGATACCTTTTTTCTAAATGCCTAGACCTCTTTTTATAGCATAAGGATTCCTAGGCTTACAAGGGAAACTAATTATATATTAATGAGGAGAGTCCAATTTAATTTCTTCTCATCTAATATTCATTCTTAGCTTATTTGACAAATCTTTATTGTCCTTCATCTTGTAGAAATTCATGATGACATTTTGCCTTTTCTTATTTCATCTTTGTTTCTTTATTTTATTCACTTTTGTCTCATCAATATCAAGAAATTCTAACAATCAGATTACAAAGTGACGCGTGTGTAAGAAATTCTTATAAATATAAATCTGGTTTTAGGGTTTTGTGTGTGTAACTTTGGGATAACTTTGTATAAACCTAGGGAGACGAACCCTAGTCATTTTAGGAGCTTTATAGGTCATTTTTAGGGCCTCAAAACCCTATTGTACTACCTTGAATCCATGTTTTAATCAAGTAAGGTTATTTATCATTAATCATTCAATATGTCTATGTTGTTTGATTAATTTATCTTCTTGCTTTCTTTATAACATGCGAGACTAAACCCTCCTTTGTAATTATCTATGATTGTATGAAAATTAGTTTGGTAGTCCTTTTTGATGTCGCTTCTTGTGATAAATGTGCGCATTAGGCTTTAGAAAACCAGCTTTTGCTGTATCGCTGTGATATGTCTTGGGGAAACCCGTAGTAGTGTAAACAAGGATACATCGGTAACAGTCTTCAACTACTTACCACTATATGGTTGATCCATCTTAAGTTATTTCGCATGCATTTAATATACTTTTAGGGGCCTTGTAATAGTTTGCATACTACCTTACTTGTGCGTTGCCTTAACGAAATATTAAATAGACAATGAATTCGTGTAATCCGTTCATGACCTAGGAAATACTTACATAGATCATCACAAGTGTGACAAAGCAATGGATTTATGAGAAGCAATATAAGGAGTAGTGCATGATTAGGTAAATACATTTGCTTATCCTAAAGTTATCACCAGTAGCATAGATTATAATTAGTTTAATTATTAGTTAAACAAACCAACCTCTCAAACCATCTATTTACCTGCTTTTATAAAATATAAAAAAACAAAAAAGAAATATTCTCTTTAATTTCTAGAATTCTGTCTATATCGTGATCAAGCCTTTCCAATTATTCCCATGGAGAACGATAACAACCATTCGAGTCTTGCATTACTACTCTGCAACGATTAGTGTAAATGCCTTGGGGATTTGTAAAAACATAAAAAAAATAAAAACCTTTTTTATTGTGAAGTTTCGCAACCCTCACAACAATATTAACAAATTTTTATATTTAAACAACCAATAATTAAATATTCTATCTTATTCAACCCCCCTACCAACATGGGTCTCAGCGTAAACTTATCCTCCGGCGAGCAGCTTGATACTTCTCAGACTACAATAACACACAGGATAAAAATAAGAATGCCTCATAATACTCAATTTTAAACACATGATTCTTTGGATTTAATATAAGTTTTGTGTTAACATAATTGGCACCAACGTCCACTAGACTTTAATTGTTACTAGTAATTATTACAAGATTTCCAGCCCATAACAAAATACAAAATGTAATGCGGACTAAATCTTTAATGCATGGACTTCAAAATATATACCAATGTATCCTTCGCACCTCGTGCTAAGAGACCTCTGTAATACATGGCATTTAAAAAACGTTAACATAAGTTGGTGAATTTTCTAGGTTTATGTAAAATGTATATGCAGGGACCGCCATGACTTTTCCTGTGATAATGCAACAGATGCAGAATCACCAAACTGCAATTATGTTTGCTACGCTCATGACACCCGAAGCTCGACATAATTGTATTAAATATATATAATTTTGCCTACATTTTGCCGTGATGAGGTTCAACCGTAACATTCAGTATCCGACATGATTATACATTCGTTTCCCAGTGGATAGCTTGTCACCGACACGGGGAGGTCCAATCCATATAGATTTCTGTTTCTATAAATTCATTCGCGCTCACATTCCAGTAATTGAACAGTTCATGATCATGGGCATAGTGGGTTTTTCGCTACTTAGGCTAAACGTAATCTATGATAAAATGTACACTTTGCGTCAATTTGTATTACATGCATATGTTTCTCACCAAAAACTTTGTATTTAATAAGGTAAACTTGGGGCTATGAAATCACCTGAGTGAGTAAACAAAAAACACAACAAAAATATAACAAAGATCCTAAGTAAAAACGCGTCACGCTAAGCTGAAGTGCACCTAGTTAATATAGGTTCGAATCAGTATTTCAAGTACTCGTTGTCTAACAACAATGTATTTAATCCTATTATCATTTTTCATCGTACTTTATTCGCTCGGGGCTTTCTAATTTAAGAGGTCATGACAAGACTTACGAGGAGTTAGGCACTTTAAATGTAATCAACAAACTCGTCAATACGACCATCCGAAGAAGCCTCATTAGGAAATTCCCTAGTAATATATCACTTCTTAACTTAACATTTTTTTTCTATATAGCTGATATCACTTCTAATCGTTTAAGTGAAATCGTATTTATATAGTTAAAAAGTTTATAATAAGGCCTTTAGCAAAAAAAAGACATAACTCTTTGTCGTTTTAAGTCCGTTTCTGCGTTTCTTACGCCACGCTTTCGTATTAAAGACGTGGATCATTAAATCACATTTTTAGGTTTTTGAGATTCTTGTGATGAAGAGTGTTTTACTGTTCTAAACAGCTATAAAAATCATTTTTATATTTTCATACGTTAAAAACCTGTTTTAGTCGACATATTACTTCGTTATACGCCTCCGTTTTTTTTTTTTTTAAGCGATTCTTTCGGGGACCTGTTCTAGTAATTGAAAGTTTTATCATATTATTGATGTTTACAAAGTATAAGTTTCTGCCATGAATAGTAACTTTTTATAAAATTTGTTTGTATAAAGATTTAGAGTCGTAAACTCGTTAACTTAGTGTATTCTCTTCGTTATTAATCCGTTTTTCGAGTTTTTTCATTTTGAATCTCCTTATGGATGTACTATCTTCAAATAAAACATAATATGGCTGCTTCCAAAATCGAACCAAAACAGAAAGTTTGAGGTTTTGTGATTTAGACATGTTTTAAGCTTGATTTTTGTACCATTAAGCTTCAACACTTATTACAACTACTTCACAATATTTCTATCTTATGTTTTACATATAAAAAGTTCCAGTGATCATACTTTATCAAGTGTGTTCAAGGATAAAAAGTGTAACTACCATTTTCTTTGTTAACTATAAGTTAACATTGAAACCCTAATTTGCTCTTAAACATGTTCATACTTATAACAACATGTTAAAACATTTTACATCCCTTTTAAAGATATTTAGCATCCACCTAATCTGTGACATGTAAATAAGTCATTAAAACATTACTATAAAGTAATATTCGTTTTACATTTCATAAAGTACCCTAAATTGGTGATTTAGATAATCTAAATATAAATATGAACACATAAAAATCTTGTTATGAAATGAATTAATATTTTAAAATAACCTTGTGTGGATTGAGGTAGAGAATAAGTTAACAAATCACACCTTGTGATTAACAAACTTGGCTTGAAAATATAAGCGTGAAAACTCTAATTTCAACCAACAAAACCCTAATCTTGCAATCCTAGTTTTAAACCTATTCAAAGCCTTACCCAATCCTTCCAATTTTCTAGATACCTTAAATATGATATGTAAAACACTATTATGTAAAGAAATCAAACTATGGATTTGTGTATGTTGGTGGTTTGAGGCCGTGAGTTTAAGAGAAGAATGGGGAGAGTTTGATTGATTTCTACACTATATAAATGTGATATGTGTATGATACTTACTAGCTTAAGGGGGTGGCGGGGGGGGGGCCCCCAAGGTCTTTTATACAAGCCAAGGATCAAGGAAGGCATCAAGGAAGGTTCTATGGTCAATGGTCAAGGCATTGGTGGTGGTGTAAGACATGGTTCCCTTGAAATTTGTAATATCTAGATATTTAGGGCAAAATTCATGCACTTTGATATTTCTTTGGTCCTATCCCTAAAAATTAGGCCACATACATATATATAAGATGATATTTTGATTATTTTGTTTATTGGGTATAATCGTGGGTATTCATTTAAGCGTAGTTAGGTTTTGGTGCTTCGGGACTCGCGAAACGCTATTATCGCGAAACGTACAGCATTTTAAAGTAACAAAAACATAAAGATGAACTAAGTTGATAAAGTATCATATCAAATAATCATTTAATCACTTGATTAATTGTAAATTTAATATTTTAATTGCCGTTTACATTTAATGGATCATTTAAAGTTTACGGATTTAGCTTAACGATTACGATTTAAAAGCAAACGCGTAAAACCTTAAAAATAAATTGTGAATTATATAACGTCATACAATGACCTAAAACATGAGGTGTTATAGTCTTCCCCCATTAAATGATCCTTGTCCTTAAGGCTTATCACACGACACTTGAAGTTCCGGTTGCGGTCTTGGTGAAGAGGTGTGGATATTTATTCCTGAATTGATCTTCACATTTCCAATCGTAAACTCAGGACCACGCCTTGAGTTCCATCGAACCTTGACAAATTGGGTCACGGCTTTGCTAAAATTGTTTTGGAACTTCGCAATCCATGATTTCTGCAGGCTCTTCAACAAAATGAAGCTTGTCATCCACTTGGAGTCCTTCCAACGGAACGACTAATGGATCGTCAGAATAACATTTCTTCAAGTTGGATACATGAAACGTATTATGGACCCTGCTCAGCTCTTGAGGAAGCTCAAGCTTGTAAGCAATGGCTCCAACCTTTTTCAACACTTTGAAAGGTCCGACATATCTGGGGTTTAACTTCCCCCGTTTGCCAAAACGTACGACCCCTTTCCAAGGCGAAACTTTAAGCATAACTTTATCTCCAACTTGAAATTCCATCGGTTTACGCTTTAAGTCGGCGTAGCTCTTTTGCCGATCACGAGCGGTTTGAATCCTTTGTTTGATCTGGATGATCCTCTCCGTTGTTTCTTGCACTAATTCTGGACTAGTGAGTTGAACTTGTCCAACCTCGGCCCAACACACGGGTGAACGACACTTTCGACCATAAAGTGCTTCAAACGGTGCAGCCTTAATGCTAGCATGATAACTGTTATTGTATGAAACTCGGTTAATGGCAAATGTTTAAACCCAACCATTTCCAAAGTTCGTTTAGCAAGCACGTAAGGATATCTCGAGAGTTTGGATGGTTCTCTCGCTTTGTCCCAGATCGATTTGCGGATGATATGCAATACTTTTATATCCAAAACTTATACCAAGCTTCTAAGAGACCTCTTGAAACTTGATGCAAACCGGGTTACGATCACTAGATTAATTGAGAAAGGTATTCCATGCCTCGTGACCTACCTCCTTTAGGTACATTCTAGCCTGTTTATCCATTTAAGATCTGTTTCCTCATTGGCATAAAAATGGCAGACTTTGTTTAAGTCGAGTGAACGATCACCCAAATAGTATATAACTTGTGACGAGTAGGAAGCTTTATGACAAGATCATCGTGGTAGTTGTTTTTTACCCATCTTCCATTGAGGTATCTCACGCTGTACTAACAGACCGATTTTTTGGTCTCTGAGGTCGGCCTTGACTTAGCACAGGTCCTAACATTTGCTAAACATAAGGTGGCGATGTTAGCTTTTCATATTGGGCCACCAGTATAGTTCTCTTTCATTTCCTGGTACATTTTGTCTAGAACCCGGAATGAATAGATTATTTAGACTTGTGGGACTCGTGCATGGATCACATTCCTTAAGTCATTCATAATCATGTTAAAATCCTGCCATTTAAGCACATAGTTCCATCCGTACGTGGTTCCAACTTTTCCGTTCTAAGTTTCTCCAGATCTTTTGAATTCTCAACCAATATACCCCCAACATCTTCCTTCTTGATGTTCCTCCTTTGTTTGATCTGGATGATCCTCTCCGTTGTTTCTTGCACTAATTCTGGACCGGTGAGTTAAACTTGTCCAACCTCGGCCTAACTCCACGGCCGTGAATGACCTTTCGGTACCATAAAGTGCTTCAAAACGGTGCAGCCTTAATGCTAGCATGATATAACTGTTTTTTGTATGAAAACTCGATAATGGCAAATGTTTAACCAAACCATTTCAAAGTCGAAGTAGCACGGCACGTAGCATATCCTGAGAGTTTGGATGGTTCTCTCGCTTTGTTTGTCGGGTTTGCGGTATGATATGCCGTACTCATATCCATACTTGTATGTACCAAAGCTTTGAAGTGACTCAGAAATTTGATGCGAACCGAGGGTACAATCACAGAATATATTTAAGAAAGGTATTTTCATGTTTGCTTCGTGACTACCTACTTTAGGTACATTCTCGCCGTTTTATCCATAGGATCTGTTTCCCCTTATTGGCATAAAAATGGCATACTTTGTTGGTAGGTGTCAACGTAATCACCAAATAGTGTCTAACTTGTGACGACTTAGAAGCTTCGTGACAAAATCCATCGTGTGTTGTCCATTCCATTGAGGTAATTCGGGATGTTACTAAACAGACCCGAATGGTCTCTGATGTTCGGCCCTTTGACCTTATGCACAGGTCAAACATTTGCTAACATGGTAGGATGTTGACTTTCATATTGTGCCACCAAGTATAGTCTCTTCATATCATGGTACATTTGTTGTACTCTGGATGATAGAAAGTATTTTGACTTGTGGGTCTCGTGATGATCCCAGTCCATATATTCGCCATACATGGTAACCAACTCCTGCCATTTAAGCACATAGTTCCATCCGCACGTGGTTCCAACTTTTCCGTTCTAATGTTTCTCCGGTCTTTGAAATTCTCAACACATATACTCCCCATCATCCCTCCTTCTTGATGTTCCCCGGCTTTCGTGCTTCCGTCTGAGCTTTCAAGATTTGTTTAGGAAGATCCAAGCCAATAGTCATTACTAAGGCCCGAACCCTTAGTGGTTCTCGTTCCTTCCTGCTCAGAGCATCAGCAACAACATTCGCCTTCCCTGGGTGATAACGAATTTCGCAATCGTAATCACTCAGCAACTCTAACCAGCGATGTGCTCTATTTTAATTCCTTCTGATCAAGAATGTGTTGTAAACTTTTGTGATCAGTGAACACCGTGCACTTGGTTCTGTACAGATAGTGCCTCCAAATCTTTAGAGCGAACACTACTGCCCCAAGTTCTAAATCATGAGTCGTATAGTTCTTTTCATGAATTTTTAACTGGCGTGATGCATAAGAAATCACCTTTTCTCTTTGCATCAACACAGCGCCCAAACCCTTCTTTGAAGCATCGCAGTATGCGATGAAATCTTCGCTTCCCTCAGGTAAGGCCAGGATTGGTGCACTGCACAGCTTCTGCTTCAACAATTGAAAAGCTGCTTCTTGTTTATCGCCCCAATCAAACTTGACACCTTTCTGGGTTAGTTTGGTCATTGACTTGGCGATCTTTGAAAACCCTTCGATGAATCTTCTATAATAGCCGGCAAGGCCCAAAAATTGGCGAATCTCTATTGGTGTTTTAGGAGACGCCTAATCTTTGATAGATTCAATCTTGGCAGGGTCAACGTGAATACCTCGACAGTCAATTACGTGACCGAGGAATTATACCCTAGAAATCCAGAATTTACACTTGGAGAACTTGGCGTACAATTCTTCCTTCTTAAGCAATTTCAAGATCTGCCTAAGGTGTTCTTCATGTTCCTTCTTACTTTTGGAGTTAGACTCAAATGTCATCGATGAAGGACAATTACAATACTTGTCCAGATCGGTTACACACCCGGTTCATAAGGTCCATGAACGCGGCCGGTGCATTAGTCAAACCAAAATACATGACTTGGAATTCATAGTGACCGTATTCGAGTTGGAATGCTAGTCTTGGACTGTCTTCTTCTCGGGATTTCTCCAACTGGTGATACCCCTTAACCTAGATTGATCTTTGAATAAATACTCGACCCTTGCGTCTTGGGTAGAATGGTCATCGATCCATTGGGAGTGGGTAGCGGTTCTTCACTGTCGGTTTTGTTCAAATTCCCTTTAATCATTTTTTTGATGCACATACGGATCGACCCATCTTTCTTCTTTACAAACAGAACCGGAGCTCCCCAGGGTGAGGAACTTGGTCTTATGAAGCCTTTGTCTGTAAGTTCCTGTAGTTGCTCCGCTAGCTCCTTCATTTTGGACGGTGCTAATCTATATGGTTGCCCGTGCTACGGGTTTGTAGCACCAGTACCAACGATTCGAAACTCCACTTGTCGAACGTGGGTGGTATACCCTGACAAAGTCCCCAGGAAAAAAACTTTTAAGGAATTTCTGAACAACTGGCACATCTTCAAGTCGTTTCTCCTTTGACTTGTCTTCGTCTTTGGTTGCGGTGATATTTGCTAAGAATACGTGACATCCCTTCGTTAAATACTCTTGAGCCTTAGTACATGAGATGATGTTTAATCGGGTCCCGTGTTTATTGCTGCTTCCGTCACCACGAATGATTAAAATTTCGTCTCCAAAAGGAATACGAACGATCTTTTCTGCACAGATAATAACAGCATGGTACTTTGCCAACCAATCCATACCATTTATTACGTCATACCTTCCTAGTTCTTACGGGTATTAGGTTATGTTGAAAGGATGAATTAAGAGGTTTAACGTACAACCCCGGATTAATAGTGTTAACCCAAACTTTCGCCGTCGGCTTTGTTCGACTTTATATTCATGATCTAATGCAGTTGGAGTGATAAAACATTTCGAGTGAGTAAATGCTGTAGATACAAAACTAATATCGGAACCGGTATCAAATGAAAATAGAAGCATATCGGTTGTTTTGGAGAAACATACCCATGACGGACATTGTTGTCGGGTTCTACCCCTGCATTGCCACGGCTACACCTTTGCTCCGTTATAGTCTTTGCAATGTCCAATCGGATTACCCGTTGTTGTTGTTCTCCCATTTTGGGCAATCCTTCTTGAAATCCCCTAAGCACCACTTCCAAAAACAGCCTTGATTAAGCCTCGGTGTTGACATTTGAGGGATTCTTGCAGTCACGAGCTAAATGACCAAATCGGTTGCACTTATGGCATTTGGGAGTACAAGGACCATCATGGTGATAGTTACATTTGGAACACAGAGGTCTAGGCCATCCGTATGGTCTCCTGTCACCATTTACTGCGGCATAAGCTCTTCCAGTGTTTTGTCTCTTGTTTGGTTGCTGATTCTGGTTGTTCCTGGCGGTGTCATCAAACTTTCTTTTGTTGTCAGCCTAACGTTCTGCCCAAAGTGTGATCTTTTGTCATGAGTTTAGTGTTGTGTTTTTAAACTAAATGGTCCCGCAAACCCCCCCCCCGCACCTTTTATCTTCTATATCCTGCATAGTTTTTGGCTTAGTTGCCATCACACTGCCATGGATCGTGTCGGGCAAGCCACCGACATATTTTACTCAAATTAGTCTATTTCATTCCAGAACATTCCGATCAGCACATTGTGCCGCTTCTTTGAAACGTATTTGGCTATTAGTTACCACATCGGTACACTTCACCTTCAAACTTCCGCATTTCTAACTCCAAACTTCTTATTTCGCCCCCCTTGGGGCAGTATTTATTTGTCTATCATCATCTTTTTCAGTGTCCTCCATGGCATTGCATGGGCAGCTTCAGGAGTAGTGGTCTTAACATGAGAGGATCCACATTTAATAGCATATCCTTACAGGGGTAACGTAGCAATTTTGACCGGGCATGCTACTGTTTAATAGCTTATTGCTGTAAACAGTCTCCCTCTTTTCAACTACTAAGTGAGTCCAACGACTCATCAGTGCATTGATGTTCAAGGGTTGGCATTTTTAGGAAGTCCGGGTTGGTGCATTCACAGGCAAAGCTACACAGCCTTCTGGCACCTGTTCCTTGAAGTATGGTATCATCCCATTTCTGGTTACATCCACATGCTGCCAGTGCGCAGTAATGCCTTCTTAATCATTGCCTGTATTTTGGGCATTGGTGACAGGATGTAGTGGTTATAAGTGTCTGTGACTGGTGTTGGATTGTTGACTGGTTTAACCTCGTTGGTCTTTCTCTTTGGTGCCATTTTTCTTTTAAATAAAAAAGAAAAACTTAATATCG
This sequence comes from Tanacetum coccineum, assembly GCA_026074375.1. Lineage (NCBI taxonomy): Eukaryota > Viridiplantae > Streptophyta > Magnoliopsida > Asterales > Asteraceae > Tanacetum > Tanacetum coccineum. The sequence goes on along the minus strand of BQNB010006522.1, from coordinate 69,966 downwards.
TTAGATTTCATAAAAATATAACTATGACATAACATATACCATTTAAATAAACGAGAGAGATCACATCACACAGTGAAATGTACAACTGTTATTGAAATTAACCATGGTATAACCAAATCGACATTCATTTATAATAAATTCGATTTCATAGATAACGTAATCCGTCCATTTCATATATAACTTGGAAAAACATACATGTTCGGTTCAGATACAAAATGATTACTACACTTAGGTTACAAGACAAAAGAAACAACCTAAAGCCATACTAGCCGGGATATACCCGTAACACTTAGTATGCTGTACAAGATAGATAATACCTGAACAAAAGACCTATACTGGGTAGCTAAACAAAACAAAAGATCTATACAGTCTGCTAGCTGGGAATAACCCATAATACTTAACAGGCTGCATAGCATAGCTACAACATAACCAAATCTAGGAACTGCTACCAGCCTCCCCTGGTGCATCAGGCTGTGCCGGACCTTTTGCGGGTCCATGCTGCCTCTGAAACTCGGCCATCTGAGTCTGTAGTCCTTTCAGCAACTTTAATGCCTTAGTCAACTGGACCTGCCTCTGGTGGTCTGCTGCCAACAACTCTTTAATCACCCCCTGTCTCCTGTGATCTGCTGACTGTAACTCTGAAATCAATGCACGCTGCCCCACTATCGTAGTACGTAATGACATAACATCTGAACGTGCATAGTCGCTAGCATCCATGGATAGTCCCCAAGCCTCACGAGCCATCCTAGCCTCTCTCTCTATCATTACTGCTAAACGACGATGAACAGGCCTATCCCTATACAACAGTTTGACTCGGGCTCTTAGTAGAGACCGGTCATCTTGAGCATCCTCCATCATACCATACATGATGGTAGTCTCCTGCTCAACAGTGGTAGAAAGATTGGTAACCCTCTGATTGACCCCCTCTAGGGTGGTCGGTGCAATCTCCTCGATGGCTCCTACCAGATCATCCCATGTATCTATAATGCCATAGTCTAACTCCCTAGACATCGGACGTCTGAGAGTGACATCTACCCTATCGACAAATCCATAAAGGTCTCCCCTTGCTACGGAATAAGGGTCTTCCCTCGCTACGGCAGGTCCATCCTGCCTAGCAGCACCGGCTGCTGAACTCTCCCCGACCTCATGATTAGGGGTGGGAGCAGCAAAACGCAGCCTCTTTCAAAGCAGTAAACAACTCTCAGGAACTTTGATATGAGTAGGGCTATTGGGTGGTGGTGATGGTATAGGTAATGGTGGAGATGGTATATGGGGAAGTGGTGATGAGTATGGAATGAGGGGTGATGGTGGTGTGGCCGCACACTCATCAGTCTTAAACGGCTTGGTCTCCTCCTTGGATGGGACATGATTAACAGCTGGTAAAGCAACAACTATATAGTCGGCAGGAGCTAGGTGCTCCTCCTCCTCCTCATCCTCCTCCTCATGATCATCATCATCATCGTCATCATTGTCTCGTCTGTCAGCAGGATAGTCAGCAGGGTTCTCCTCAGGATCCTCCTCATCATCCTCCTCCGGATCCCTCTCTGGATCAGACTCAGGAATATATCCTGGTGAGTCAGCAGTGGGTAAGGTAGCGGCAGGCAATGGTTGCTCCTCGGCTGGAAAGACATCATCCTCGGGTGGTATATACTCCGGGTATACCGGCTTCGGTACATAAGGTAAGTAAACGGGTGAGGGTGGTGCCTGCTTTGGCTCCTTAGGGCCAGGCACGTAGTCCGGTAATGGTGGTCCATCAACTCCTGGTGACCCCATGTCTGAATCGTCCTCAACTGGAATGGATACTGATGTGTATGTAACCATTATGTAAGCATATGGGTCCTCTGGCATAATGGGTGGTCCATCGATTCCTGGTGAACCAATGTTTGAGTCGTCCTCAACTAGAATGGATACTGATGTGTATGTAACTGTAAAATGCTCAGAATCTGGGAAATGATAATACTCTGAATTCAATTAGCTATATATAAGTATTGCTAATATAAGACTCTTCTTTATAGTAATATAATTTATTATTATAACATGTATATCAATCATGTAATATCAATCATGCATGCATTCAGCCTAAGCCGACTAATGCACAATTAGTATGTCCCGTGAAAACCCCTTTGTATGAATGCAATGTTTGAAAATGGTTATAGTCCAGCAAAAACATTTGACCTGGTTCTCTATAACCTTGGCTCTGATACCAATCTGTAACACCCCCAAATTAGGTCGCAGCGGAATAAGGGTTCGGGGCGTGTTACTTCTCAGATCAATAACACAAGATATTATAAGAACGACCAAAAAGTGGTTTAAAACAGATACATTGGATTTAATAAAGTGTGTGTTACAAAAGCCCGTAGCTTTACTTGTTTACTTATTATTACAAAGATTTCCAGCCCATAACAGATATACTAAATGTAATGCGACTAAATCTTTAATGCATGACTTCAAAATATAACCACCAATGTATCCTTCGCACCTCGTGCTTAATGACCTCCTGAAAAACATTGCATTTAAAAACGTCAACATAAAGTTGGTGAATATTTTCATAGTTTTAGGTAAATGTTATATGCATGACCGCAAGACTTTCCCAGGTGATAATGCAAACGAGATGGCAGACATCACAAAATGCAATTACGTTGCCAAAGCTCATGACACCGAAGCTCGACATAATTGAATACAATATATAAATATTGCCTACATTGCCCGTGATGATGTTCAACCCATAACATCCAGTATCCGACATGATATATGTTCGTTTCCAGTGATAGCTAGTCACCCGAACGGGGAGGTCAATCCCAAATAGATCTATCTATAATCATTCGCGCTCACATTCCAGTAATTGACAGTTCATGATTCATGGGCATAGTGGGTTATCGCTACTTAGGCAACACGTAATCATGATAAAATGTACACTTGCGTCCAATTTGTAAAACATGCATATGTTTCTCACCCCAAAAACTTGTAATTTAATAATTGTAAAACATGGGGCTATGAACTCACCTTGAGTGAGTAAACTGATAACAAAATATCCCAAGTAAAAACGCGTCACGCTAACGCCCGAATGCAACCTAGTTAATATAGGTCGAATCAGTATTCAAGTACATTGTCTAACAACAACTGTATATAATCCTATATAGTTATCATCGTACTATCGTTCGGGCTATCATAATTTAAGAGGTCATGACATGACGTACGAGGAGTTAGGACACTTTAAATCGTAAATCCAACAACTCGTCAATACGCCATCCGAAGAAGCCTCATTATGAAATTCTCTAGTAATATAGCACTTCGATAACTAATAACATATATATTCTATATAGCTATATCACCATCTAATCGTTTACGTGAAATCGTATTTATAAAGTAAAAACGTTTATAATTACGCCTTTAGCAAAAATGACATAACTTTGTCGTTTTAAGTCCGTTTCTCACCACGCTTTCGTATTAAGACGAGTGATCATAAAATCACATTTTTAGGTTTTTGAGATTCTGTGATGAATAGTGTTTTACTGTTCATAACAGCTATAAAATCGTTTTTATACTTTTAATTAACGTAAAACCCGTTTTAGTCGTATCTTATTCGTTATAGCTCCGTTTTTAGCGATTCTTTCGAACACGTTCTCGTAATTGAAAGTTTTATCATATTATTGATGTTTACAAAGTATAAGTTTCTGCCATGAATAGTAACTTTTTATAAAATTTGTTTTATAAAGTATTTAGCGTCGTAAACTCGTAACTAGTGTATCTTCTTCGTTATTAATCCGTTTTTCGAGTTTCTTATCATTTTGGAATCCTTATGAGATGTACTATCTTTATAAAACATAATATGGCTGCTTCCAAAATCGAACCAAAACAGAAAGTTTGAGGTTTTGTGATTTAGACATGTTTTAAGGTCTTTGATTTTTTACCATAAGCTTCCAACACTTTATTACAACTACTTCACAAATTTATATCTTATGTTTACATATATAAACTCCATTAGTCATACTATTACTCATGTGTGTTCAAGAGAACAAGTTTAAACTACCATTGTTCATTTTGTAACTCATAAGTTGGACACACCACACGGGAACCCCTAAGTTTCCTCGCGAAACATGTTCATACTTAAACAACATGTTAAAACACTTATACATCCCTTTTAACATCATATTAGCATCCATGTGACATGTAAATAAGTTCATAAAACATTAATCATAAGTAAATATTCATTTTACATATTCAAAAGTACCCTAAATGGTGATTTAGCTAAATATAACATATGAACACATAAAATCTTAGTTATGAAATGATTAAGCTTTTAAATAACCTTGTGTGGATGAGTAGAGAAAAGAATAACAATCACACCCTTGTGATTAACAACCTTGGCTTGAAAAATATATGTTGAAAACCCTAATTCAACCAAAAACCCTTATCTTGCAATATCTTTGTTAAATACCTCTTTCAAAGCTTAACCAATCCTTCAATTCCTTCCTTAGAATACCTTTAGTTGATATTTAAATACTAAAGGTGAAAGAAAATCATACTATGGATTGTGTTGGTTGTGGTTTTGAGCCGTGAGTTTAAGAGAAGGAAATGGGAGAGTTTGATTGATTTTACACCTTGGAAATGTGATATGTGTGTGATACTTACTAGCTAAGGCCTTTTATACAAGCCAAGGACTCAAGGAAGGCCTCAAGGAAGGTTCCTAGGGCAATTGGTCAAGAGCATGTGGTGGTGTAAGACATGGTTCCCTTGATATTTGTAATATCTAGATATTTAGGGCAAAATTCATGCACTTAGATATTTCTTTGGTCCTATCCCTAAAAATTCGGCCACATACATATATATAAGATGATATTTTGATTATTTTGTGTATTGGGTATAATCGTGGGTATTCGTTTAAGCGTAGTTAGGTTTTGGTGCTTCCGGGAATGCCGAAACGCATTTTATCGCGAAACGTAAGCATTTTACGTAACCAATAAAAATAAGATGAACAAAGTTGATAATTATCCTTATAATAATCATTTAACACTTGCTTAATGTAAACATTTAATTGTTTAATGCCCGTTTACATTGAATGATCATTTTTAGTTTACGCGATTTAGCTTAACGATTACGATTTAAAAGCAAACGCGTAAAACCCTAAAAATAAATTGTGAATTACATAACGTCGTACAATGACCTAAAACACGAGGTGTTATAGTCTTCCCCCGTTAAATGAGCCTTGTCCTCAAGGCTTATCACACGGCACTTGACGACGGTGCAGTCTTGGTGAAGAGGTGTGGATATTTCTTCCTGAATTGATCTTCACGTTCCCACGTAAACTCAGGACCCCGCCTAGAGTTCCATCGAACCTTGACAATTGGGACACGGCTTTGCCTCAATTGTTTGACTTCGCGATCCATGATTTCTATAGGCTCTTCAACAAAATGAAGCTTGTCATCCACTTGGAGTCCTTCTAACGGAACGACTAATGGATCGTCAGAATAACATTTCTTCAAGTTGGATACATGAAACGTATTGTGGACCCTGCTCAGCTCTTGAGGAAGCTCAAGCTTGTAAGCAACGGCTCCAACCTTTTTCAACACTTTGAAAGGTCCGACATATCTGGGGTTTAACTTCCCCCGTTTGCCAAAATGTACGACCCCTTTCCAAGGCGAAACCTTAAGCATAACTTTATCTCCAACTTGAAATTCCATCGGTTTACGCTTTAAGTCAGCGTAGCTCTTTTGTCGATCGCGAGCGGTTTGAATCCTTTGTTTGATCTGGATGATCCTCTCCGTTGTTTCTTGCACTAATTCTGGACCAGTGAGTTGAACTTGTCCAACCTCGGCCCAACACACGGGTGAACGACACTTTCGACCATAAAGTGCTTCAAATGGTGCAGCCTTAATGCTAGCATGATAACTGTTATTGTATGAAAACTCGACTAATGGCAAATGTTTAACCCAACCATTTCCAAAGTCGATTACGCAAGCACGTAGCATATCCTCGAGAGTTTGGATGGTTCTCTCGCTTTGTCCGTCGGTTTGCGGATGATATGCAGTACTCATATCCAAACTTGTACCCAAAGCCTTCTGAAGTGACCTCCAGAAATTTGATGCGAACCGAGGGTCACGATCACAGATAATTGAGACAGGTATTCCATGCTTCGTGACTACCTCCTTTAGGTACATTCTTGCGGCCATTTTAGCCATAGGATCGTTTCCTCATTGTAAAAAATGGAAGACTTTGTAAGTCGGTCAACGAATCACCCAAATAGTGTCATAACCTTGTGACGACTTAGGCAGCTCGTGATCAAATCCATCGTGATGTTGTCCCACTTCCATTGAGGTATCTCGGGCTGTACTAACAGACCCGATGGTCTCTGATGTTCGGCCTTGACCTTAGCACAGGTCAAACATTTGCTAACATAGGTGGCGATGTTGGCTTTCATATTGGGCCACCAGTATAGTCTCTTCATATCCTGGTACATCTTGTCAGAACCCAGATGAATAGAGTATTTAGACTTGTGGGACTCGTGCATGATCACAGTCCTTAAGTCACCATAACATGGTAACCAACTCCTGCCATTTAAGCACATAGTTCCATCCGCACGTGGTTCCAACTTTTCCGTTCTAAGTTTCTCCGGATCTTTTGAATTCTCAACCAATATACCCCCAACATCCTCCTTCTTGATGTTCTCCGGCTTTCGTGCTTCAGTCTGAGCTTTCAAGATTTGTTTAGGAAGATCCAAGCCAATAGTCATCACTAAGGCCCGAACCCTTAGTGGTTCTCGTTCCTTCCTGCTCAGAGCATCAGCAACAACATTCGCCTTCCCTGGGTGATAACGAATTTCGCAATCGTAATCACTCAGCAACTCTAACCAGCGACGTTGCCTCATATTTAATTCCTTCTGATCAAGAATGTGTTGTAAACTTTTGTGATCAGTGAACACCGTGCACTTGGTTCCGTACAGATAGTGCCTCCAAATATTTAGAGAAACTACTACCGCCCCCAGTACTAAATCATGAGTCGTTAGTTCTTTTCATGAAATTTTTAACTTGCGTGAAGCATAAGATATCACCTTTTTCTTTGCATCAACACACAGCGCCCAAACCCTTCTTTGAAGCATCGCGTATGCGATGAAAATCTTCGCTTCCCTCAGGTAAGGGGGGGGGGACCAGGATTGGTGCACGCACAGCTTTCTGCTTCAACAGTGGAAAAGTTGCTCTTGTTTATCGCCCAATCATGAACTTGAACACCATTCTGGGTTAGTGTGGTATTTGACTTTGGCGATCTTTGAAACCCTCGATGAATCTTCTATATAGCGGCAAGGCCCCCCCCAAAGTGGCGATATCTCTATGGGGTTTTTTTTAGGAAGAGTACGTCAATCTTTGATAGATTCAATCTTGGCGGGTCAACGTGATACCTCACAGTCTAATCACGTGATCCGAGGAATTGTACCCTGGAGATCAGAATTCACATGGGAGAACTTAGCGTACAATTTCTTCCTTCTTAAGCAATTTCAAGATCTGCCTAAGGTGTTTCTTCATGTCCTTCTTATTTTAGAGTAGATCAAACTGCATTGATGATGACAATTACAAACTTGTCACGATACGGGTTTACAACACCAGGTTATAAGGTCCTGAACACGGCTGCCGGTGAATTAGTCTAACAAAAGACATAACTTGAATTCATAGTGACCGTATCGATCCTGAATGCAGTTTGGGAATGTTTATTCTCTAACTCTTTAACTTGGTGATACCTTGACCTCAGATTGATTTTGATTAAAATAACTCGATCTTTCAGTGGATCGAATAGGGTCATCGATCTTGGGGAGTGGGTAAACGGTTCTTCACTGTCAGTTTGATTCAATCCCTGAAACAATGCACATCCGGAAAGACCCATCTTTCTTCTTTACAAAAAGAATCAGAGCTCCCCAGGGTGGGGAACTTGGTCTTATGAAGCCTTTGTCCATAAGTTCATGTAGTTGCTCTGCTAGCTCCTTCATTTCGGACGGTGCTAATCTATATGGTGCCCGTGCTATGGGTGTAGCACCAGGTACCAAATCGATTCGAAACTCCACTTGTTGAGTGGGTGGTATACCCGGCAAGTCCTCATGAAAGGACTTCAGGAAATTTTGAACAATGGTACATTTCAAGTCGTTTCCCCTTTAACTTGTCTTCATCTTTGGTTGCGGTGATATTTGCTAAGAATATGTAACATCCCTTCGTTAAATACTCTTGATCCTTAGTACACGAGATGATGTTTAGTCGGGTCCCGTGTTTATTGCTGCTTCCGTCACCTCGAACGATTAAAATTTCATCTCCAAAAGGAATACGAACGATCTTCTCCGCATCACGCACAATAACGGCATGGTACTTTGCCAACAATCATACCATTTATCACGTCGAAAACTACCTTAGTTCTACGGGGCATTAGGTCTATGTTGAAAAGGATGTTTTAAGAAGTTTTTTATACGAACAACCTCGAATATAGTGTTTAACCTAAACAATTGACCCGTCGGCTAGTTCGAATTATAATCATGATCTATGTAGTTGGATCGTGATAACCAATTCGCGAGCTAATGCAATATCGGTTGTTTAAGAGAAAAACGTACCCATGACGGACATTGTTGATCGGGTTTGCCCCTGCATTTCCCACGGCATACACCTTTGCCTGAGCCTTGCATGTCTACCGATTACCTCCGGTTGTTGATTTTTCTTTAATTTTGGGGCAATCCTTTTTGAAAAGGCACTGAGCACCACATTCATAAGAAGCCCTCTGATTTGCCCTAGTGTGCACATTTGGGGGTTTCCTGCAGTCACTGAGCTAAATGACCAAATCGGTTACACTTGTGGCATCTAGGAGCAGAAGGACCATCATGGTGATAGTTACATTTGGAACACAGAGGTCTAGCCTTCGTATGGTCTCCGTATCACCATTTCTGCGGTGTAGCTCTTCTAGAGTTTTTGTCTCTTGTTTGCTTGCTGTATTCTGGTTATTCCTGGCTGACGGTGTCTATCAGACTTTCTTTTGTTGTCAGGCCTGACGTTCAGCCCAAGTGTTGATCTTCTTGTCCATGAGTTCAGTGGCGAACTCAATGGCATCCTGCATAGTTTTTGGCTTAGTTGCCATCACACTGCCATGGATCGTGTCGGGCAAGCCACCGACATATTTCTCAACTTGGTCTATTTCTTCCGGAAACATCCGATCGCACATTAGTGCCAGTTCTTTGGAAAGTTGGCTATAGGTTTTTTCCTCTTCGGTAACCTTCACCTTCATTTTCCACATTCAAACTCCAGCTTCTTAAATTTGTCTCCCCTTGGTAGGTATTTGTCTGTCATTATCTTTTTCAGTGTCCTCTATGGCATTGCATGGGCAGCTTCAGGAGTAGTGGTCTTAACATGGGAGTTCCACCATGTAAGAGCATTTCCTTGCAGGGTACACGTAGCTGTAATTTGTCCTGCGCATGCTACTGTTACATTGCTTATGATGTAAACAGACTACATCTTTTTCAGAATACCACGTGAGTGAGTCCAACTCTCCTTAGTGCACCTTGAGGTTCTAAAGGTTAGCATTTTTAGAACGTCCGGGTAGGTGCATTCACGTGCAAACTTGGCAGGCCTTCTGGCCAACGTTCGGAAGTATGGCTATCATCGCCATTCCTGGTTGCATCACGTGCTGCAAGTGCAGCAATAATGCCTTTGTTAATCATTGCCTGAATTTGGGCATTGGTGATAGATGTAGTGGTATGAGTGTTTGTGACTGGTGTTGGTGTTGCATCTGGGTTTAACCTCGTGGTCTTTCTCTTTGGTGCCATTTTCTTTAAATCGCAAGAAAAATAATACCGTTTGATTTCGTAAAATCAAAACTATGACATAACATATAACAGTAAATAAAAACAGATCACATCACACAGTGAATGTACAATGTTATTGAACTTAGCATGGTATAACCAAAATCGAACATTCATTTATAATAAATTCTAATTTCGGAATCCGTGATTTATATATAACTTGGAAAAATATACATGTTCGGTTCAGATACAAAATGATTACTACACTTAGGTTACAAGACAAAGAAAAACCTAAGCCATACTAGCTTGGGTTATACACGGTAATCACATAGTTGTGTACAAGATAGATATTATTTTGAACAAAAAAAGACCTATATGGGGTAGCTAAACAAAACAAAAGATCCCTAATACAGTCTGTTTAGCTGGGTATAACACATAATACTTAACAGGCAGCTAGTTATAGCTACAAACATATCAAATCTAGGGCCTGCTCTCCAGCCTCCCCTGGGGCATCATTAGTGTGCGACCGTTCTGCGGGGTCCAAGCTTGCCTCTGAAACTCGACCATCTGAGTCTGTAGTCCTTTCAGCAACTCTAATGCCTTAGTCAACTGGACCTGCCTCTGGTAGTCTGCCTGTAGCATCTCTAAAGTCACAACCTGACTCTTACGGTCAGCTGCCTGCAACTGTGAAATCACTGCCTGCTGACCTATCACTACAGAACATAATGCCAAGATCTCTGAACGTGTCATATAGCTAACCTCTATGGAGCGTCCCCAATGGCCTCTTGGGAAAACAGAGGCCTCCTGATCTGTAGTCGTTGCGCTCATTAGTGGTACTGACTATCATCAACCAATGGCCTCAACTCTCTGATATATCTGGGTCTGCCTATCCTGAGTATCCTCTATCACGCTTTAGTATCTGCATGTCCTGCTTTAGAATTCTAGGTAAAGCTCTGTCACCCTAGTATTGACCCTCAAGGGTAAATCGTTTGCTACCTCCTCAAAGCTCTTGTTATCCAAACATCTCTAATCCTATAGCCGACCTCCTCATCTCTCCTGTCATCTGATCTCGGTATCTATAGTACCGACAAACCCATTTAGTCTTGTCCTACGACCTCCAATCGGTTAGTGGCTAGTGCAGTCTGAACTCTCTATAAGCTACGTTTACCTAGGACAAGGTTTAATTCCCAACCTCTTCGAGGTGGTAGTGTAATCTCGGCCTGTCTGTCCTGTGGTTAGAAGATAGTAACTGCAAAGGTGGTGATGAAGTAGGTAGTGGTAATGGATGAGATAGTGGTATGGGTCTGTCTCGGCTCTTAATCCGGATCATAGCAGCCGATAGCCCAACGGGCGTTTAGATAGCAGGTGGTGTTGCTGCAATATAGGGGAGATGGTATATGTGGTAAAGGGATATGATAGTGGGAGTAGTTGGTGATGTTTTTTTGGTTGGTGGGTGGCTAAGGCCAGAGGCCCCCCCCCCCCCCCCCCCCCCCCCCCCCCCCCCCCCCCCCCCCCCCCCCCCCCCCCCCCCCCCCCCCCCCCCCCCCTTTTTTGTCTTTCCCCCCCTCTCGACTCTTCTATAGGAGGAAGTGATATGGATAGCTCATCCCGGATAGATATCATGGCAGTCATACGGTGTACAGGTGGGACAGAGTTGGCCGGAGCTGGGTGCTCCTCCTCCTCCTCCTCATCCTCATCCTCGTCTCATATCTCTTATCATCATCATCCCTTCAGCAGGTGTAATCAGGCTGGGCCTCCTCGGGATCCTCATTGTCCTCCTCCGGGCTCCTCCTCCGGAATTAGACTCCAGGAAACATATCCTGGTGATTGCTAGTGGGTAAAGGCAGCAGCAGGTAGTGGGGTGCACCTCGGCCAGAATATCTCATCCCTCCTGTTTTGGTATGTTCTCAGGTACATCGGTCCTCAGGAACAGAAAGTCCAGTGGGGGGAGGTACTGCTGGCTCGCTCGGGGCCAGGTATTGTAGTCAGTGGTTGGTGGAACCTCGGGGCCAGGTTATGTAGTCAGGCGATGTGGTGGAACCTGATAAGCTGCCATTATGTAAGAATATGGGTCCTTGGCATAATGGGTGGTTCCATCGCTCTGGTGAACCAATGTCTGACCCCATACTCTAATGGGACTGGATATGCCATGTAGGTGACCGTGGAATCTTCTGATCTGAATAATCGTATCTGAAACGCCAACATAACTATATTAGTATTATTATAAGACTCTTATTGTAATATACATTTAATATATAACATGTATATCAATCATGAATATCAATCATGCATGCATCTAGCCTAACCGACTAATGCACAATTAGTGTATGTATGTCTTGTGAAAACCCCTTTGTATGAATGCAATGTTTGAAAACGGTTATAGTCCAGCAAAAACATTTGACCTGGTTCTCTATAACCTTGGCTCTTGATACCAATCTGTAACTATCCCCCAAATTGTTGTGCATCGGGATTAGGTCCGGGGCGTGTTACTTCTCAGATCAATAACACAAGATAATATAAGAACGACCAAAAAGTCGTTTAAAACTGATACATTGGATTTAACAAAATGTTGTGTTACAAAAGCCCGAAGCTTTACTTGTTATTATTACAAAGATTTCCAGCCCATAACAGATATACAAAATGTAATGCGACTAAATCTTTAATGCATGACTTCAAAATATAACCACCAATGTATCCTTCAGCAGATCGTGCTTAATGATTCTGAAAAAAAATTGCACATTTAACTGTCAACATAAAGTTGGTGAATTTCATAGGTTTATGTAAATGTATATGCAGGACCGCAAGACTTTCCCCGTGATAATGCAACAGATGCAGACATCACAAAATGTAATTACGTTTTCCTAAGCTCATGACACTGAAGCTCGACATATATGAATACAATACATAAATATTGCCTACATTGCCCGTGATGATGTTCAACCCGTAACATCCAACATCCGACATGATATACGTTCGTTTCCAGTGACCGGGGAGGTCAATCCCAAATAGATCTATCTACAATCATTCGCGTTCGTACTTTCAGTAATGAAGTTCATGATCAGGGCATAGTGGGTTATCGCTACTTAGGCAAAACGTAATCATGATATAATGTTCCTTGCGTGTTCCAAATTTGTTAAAACATGCATTGTTTTCACTCCCAAACTATGTAAATCAATAATTGTAAAACATGGGGCTATGACTCACTAGTGAAGTAATATTGTAATAAAATATCCCAAGTAAAAACTGTTCTTCGTCACGCTAAACGATCGAAACCGAATGCAACCTAGTTAATATAGGTTGAATCAGTATTCAAGTACGTTGTCTAACAACAACCGTATATAATCCTATATAGTTATCATCGTACTATCGTTCGGGCTATCATAATTTAAGAGGTCATGACATGACGTACGAGGAGTTAGGACACTTTAAATCGTAAATCCAACAACTCGTCAATACGTCATCCGAAGAAGCCTCATTATGAAATTCCCTAGTAATATAGCACTTCGATAACTAATAACATATATATATCTATATAGCTATATCACCTTCTAATCGTTTAAGTGAAATCGTAATTATAAAGTAAAAAACGTTTATAATTACGCCTTTAGTAAAAATGACATAACTTTGTCGTTTTAAGTCCGTTTCTCGCGTTTTTTACGCCTACGCTTTCGTGTTAAGACGAGTAAAAATGATCTCCTGCTTATAGACCCAACATGTTAACCATCATGCTTCATTAGCTCATCCGTTTATATCTCCTTTCTTTTATTTAATAAACACAATTTGGGCTTAAGCCCCATTTATAAGCCGTAGCTTATTAAGTTTTTACGGGCTTATTAGTTACGTTGTTAGCTTCTTCTCTATATTTTTCCTTAAATCCTTATAACTTTATAGATTTTTCCTGAATGTTTCACATTTTTTCATTAATTAGTTTATTTTTTAGGTTTTTCGAAAGTTAAAATCTTAGAAAATACATAAAAAATAGAAAAAAGTTTCAAAAAATTACAAAAATTGTTTTTAGTTTTTATAAAAAAATAGCTTTAGTTTTACATTAAGAAAAATTCATTTTCACCATTTTGGATTTTATTTTATTTTTGAGATTTTAATTTTAAAGTTTTAAAAAAAATAGGATTTTAATTTTAAAAATAATAAAAAAAGTTTTCTGAGTATTTATGGCATATTTTCAGATTTTCTAAGTTTAAAAAATTATTTTTTATAAATTTTTAGGACGGTAAATTTGTATTTTTTAGGCTTTATTAATTAAAATAGTTTTAAAATTCATATAAATTCTAAAATAATCAAAAAAAACTGTTTTTCTTTTTCTTAAAATTTTTCTTTTTGTCCTAAGTTAGGATTTCGAAATTTAGTTTTCAATTTTTTAGGGAATTAAATTTAGATAATTTGCTTATTTTTCGCTTTGAATTGCTTCCGTTATTTGTTTAAGTGTTTATAGCCTTTTAATTGTTCATTTTAATTGTTGCTTTTAATTAGTAGTTATAGAAACTCAAAAATATCTTTTCTCTCATTCAAATCACAATACAAGCTAAAGCAAGGTTTCAATTTCACAAGTCGTTGGGGGGGACGACCACCCCCCCCCCCCTCGGTTGTCATTCTTCCTGTGTAAATATACGTATTTATTTATTTATATATATCTTTTAAGAGGATGTTCCTTAGGGAAATTTTTAAGTGCTCTTGTGGTATTATATGTATTTTTATTAGGGTATATTTATTAATACAATCAGTAATATTAGCACTTCGATTAACTAATAACATATTTCTTTAGATCTATTATAGCTATATCACCATTAATCGTTTAGTGATATCGTAATTATAAAGTAAAAACGTTTATAATTACGCTTTAAGTCCGTTTCTCGCGTTTCTTACGCCCACGCTTTCGTATTAAGACAAGTGATCATAATATTGCATTTTTAAGTTTCCAAGATTCTGTTGTGAATAGTGTTTTTACTGTTCATTACAGAATACACCAATTAACGCAAAACTCTTAAATGTCGTATCTTATTCGTTATAGCTTCGTTTTTAGCGATTCTTCCGAACACGATCTTGTATTTGAAAGTTTTATCATATTATTGATGTTTACAAAGCATAAGTTACTGCCATGAATTAGTTAACTTTTATAAAACTGTTTTTAATAAAGTATTTAGCGTCGTAAACTTGTAACTAGCGTATCTTCTTCGTTTATTAAATCCGATTTTCGAGTTTCTTATCATTTTGGAATCCTTATGAGATGTACTATCTTTATAAAACCTAACATGGATGTTAACAAATTAGAACCAAAACAGCAAGTTTGAAAGGTTGTGATTAAAACATGTTTTAAGTGATTTTTGTACCTCATTTAAGCTTCAACACCTTATTACAATACTTCATAAAAATTCTATCTTATGTTTTTACAATATATAAAGTCCATTAGATCATGCTTTGCTCAGTGTGTTCAAGTATCAAGTTTAACTAACCATTTTCACTTGTAACTCATACGTTACATTAAGAACCTAATTTGGTACATATACATGTTTATACTTAAACAACATGTTAAATACTATAATCCCTTTGACATCATTATTTAGCATCCATTGTGACATGTAATAAGTTTCTAAGAAAATTAAGCATAAGTAATATCATTTTACATATTAAAAGTACCCTAAATGGTGATTTAGCTAAATATAACATATGAAACACATAAGAAAATCTTATTTCATGAAAAAAGATAAAGGTTTGAATAGGACCTTATGATGAACAATGATGATAGAAAACACAATCTAAACCCTTGTTTAGATTAAAAACCAAAGCTAGCACACTTGAAAAACCCTAATTTCCTTTTCTTGCTTCCTTGCTTGCAAATGCTTAACCAAGTCTTGGATCCTTCTTAGAATACCTTAAATATGATGTGTGTATGCTTGTATAATGATGGAAAATCAAGCTATGGATTTGGTTTGGAGGGTGTTTTATGCCGTGGGTTTAAGAAGAGAGAAAGAGAGATTGTTTGCTTTTTATTTTGCTAAGGAAAGGAAGTGTGAGCCTTCTAGGTACATGCATGTGTATATATACTACTAATAGAAGATATTATGAAGATATTTGATGTCTAGTGGGAGTATGCAAGGTGGAAAGACTTGGAAAGAAAGTTGAAGCTTATCTTGGATAAGTTTGGCTAGTCATGAGTTCAAGTGGATGCAAGATGCATGTATGGAGATATTTGTGAAGTTTTCTTGGTCCAATCTTGTCCTCCTAGTCATATGTACACGAAAATCTTGCTTGTGTGTAGAAGTTAGGATTATGTTTGATCTTTTTATATAATGAAATACTATGCATTAAATTAAGTATAATGTAGGATAGACTTAATAATATGTATACTTGCCACATGGTAGAGGCTTTGATTTTGAATTCTTTCATGAGAATATTGTTATAATGTGATAAATACTTGGAAGTTTTAAATAAACTTTAAGTATTGGGTATAATTTTTGGGTATTTGATGAAGCGTAGATAAGTTAACGTGCTTCCGGGAAGTCCTAAACGTATTTTATCGCGAAACGTAAACACTTAACGTAACCAATAAAAATAAAATGTGCAATGATAATAATTATCCTCTAAATAATCATATAACACTTGCTTGATGTAAATATTTAATTGTTTAATGCCCGTTGGTATGTGCTTAATTACACATACCTTTTACCTTTAAAAACGAGCTAAAATAACCAAAAACGGACTTAAAATGCCAAATATATGCTTGTTTTGCTAATTGTATTGTGCAGGAACGGATAACTAAGAAAAAGACGAAAAACAAAGCCAAAACGACAAAACCGGACTCGGAATGGAAAAGACTGTGAAAGACAAAGCCAAATCGAAGCCGGAAAGTCAATCAAGTCGAAAAGTCAACTGGTCAAAGCCCAAGTCAACCCCGAGGCCAAAGTCAAAGAAATATAAGTTCAGGGACTGAAATTGTCAATCCCTAAACTTATATATAAAGAAGAAAAAAAGAAGACAAGGGCCCAATTTGCCAATTGAGCAAAGTAACAAGTAGGGGGGCAAAACTGCCAACCCCCCTAACTTGTATACACCAAGGACGAATTGTGCAACTAGTTATATAACTCTTGGGGACTTGTTTTGCCAAGTCCCCAAAGTTATATAACCACAAGGACGGTGGATGGAATAAAACAATAAACCATGAGGGGCCATTTGTGCCAACTCCACAAAACTTTCTCTGTTATACCCTCTAACACCTTTTCCCGCTCGTTTTTTCCCTCCCAAACAACTCACGGGTTGTTTAACCCCGTTTTACCCTGTAAACCTTCACCCCCACCATGGATATTCATTTTCCCCCTCCTCCACCACCTTTCCCAGTTACAAAGGTGCCATGTTGGCAATCTCGCACCCCCCAAAGCTTAATTCGACGACTAAGATTGATTTTGAAGATTGAAGGGCCAAGATTAGAGGTTTAAACCACTCACAAAACAAACACACCTGTGTTTGTGTGTCTACAAACAAGCACAACAAGAAGAAAGAGAAAAAGAGGACCTAGTTGTAGATTTTTGGCTATAAAAGCCTTGTAAGCCATTGTGGCAAGAGAGCAAGTTTTTAATTAAGTTTTTATGTCGTTTTTATTGTAGTTTAAAGTGTTTTTAAGTTAATGTCTTTTATGCAATAAAAAAAAATTTTTTTTTTGTTTTTTTTGTTAATTCTCAGTTTTAATGAAAAATTAAGCTCTTTTTACTCAATAAGCTCTCAATAAGCTCATTAGAGCTTATTCTTGCTAATAAGCTCTAATTTAGCTTAAAACTTGTTATAAGCTCTTAAATACTGTTTTTATTTGAATTTGGCTCATAAATGTTCCATTGAGTGTGATTTTGGAAGCTTATGAAGAAATAAGCTAATACAAGCTTATTGAGCTTTTTAAGCTCAGGTTTAGAGGCTAGGGAGCCATTAGGACAGGCTTTTTAGGCCACTCACTCAGAAAGAGTGGCCTTGGTTCTGAGACAACAAAATCCAAGGTTTCATTTCCTGAACTTCATTCTAGCTTAATTTTAACTTAAAACATTAGCTTATTTCCTGTTCAAATCTGTGCAAATATGTTTGTTTAGACTTGTTGTTTAGTGTTTTAAGTTTCATGGAATAAGTTTGTTAATCTTTGTTACAACTTAAAATGTCCAAGTTTAGTGTAATTTAGTGTAATAGCTAGCTGAAGAAAACTAGTTATTTTTCTACATAAGCTTAGGACTTTTAGTTTTAAAATATTTTAATAGGTAAAAATAAGTAGAAGTGGATAAAGGTTTTTAAAGTTTTAGTCTGTTAAAAATGGATTTTAAAACCCACATTGGTTTTGACAGTTTTTAAGTAAAGGGGTTGTTGGATTAGCATTTCAAAGTGGTTCAAACACAGGTTTGTATGGGTTTATGACATTTAGGTTTGGATTTAGTTCAAGTTGTTAAGCTCATTTAAGCTGATTTTAAAAGTTTTTCAGTTTTGAAAACTGTTTTTCAAAGTTTTTGCAAATAATTTTGAAACTGTGAGGATTTCTTTTATACCACAAGTGCTTATTTGGATAAGCACTTGTGAGTGTGACTTCAAGTGCTAAAAAGGTGTGATTTGTGAGTTTAAAAAAGGCTGTCCAAGACCTTTGTCCTTTTGACTTTGTGAGTCAAATTCACCCAAACATTTTGGTCACAGTTTCTAAAAACCCAAAAGTCCTTTTTCATTTAACAAAATCAGCAGGTTTTAATGCTTTTTAAAAGCTCAAAATTGGTGCACAAGCTGTTTAGCTATAGCACTCAATCTGTTTGAGCTTCTTTGTGTTTTTAGAGCTTATTTGACAGCTTAAAATAAGCTGTCAAATAAGCCCTTGAGATTTGCCTTAAAGCTCCCCTGGTGCAAAAGGGGAACTTTAGGGTCATCTTTCTCAGCCATTAAGCACACTTAAGCCCAAGTTTTTGGCTTATTTTAAGAGTCTATAAGCTCTTAAATAAGCCCTCAAAGTTTCAGGCCTTAGGAAGCTTGTTAGTTAGCTTATTTTCAAGCCCAAACATGCCCTTTGGCTGTTTTTGAGCCCCTTAGCCTGAGGGATTGCTTAATTTTTGATTTTAGCTTATTGAGCTTATTCCATAAGCTCAAATTGTTTCCTAAGAGCTTTTTAGGTTAGGTTAGATATTTAGTGTGCTTATTTCCCTTTTTTTTAGCTTATTAAGCTCTTTGTTGCCCCACATTTCCACCAACAGTACTAACTCCTTAGTTAGTACTGTTGTGGATGTTAAGCCACCTCTTGGGCTTATTGAGCTTACTTCATAAGCTCATTTGTGTTCCTTATAGCTTATTTGGTTGAGCAATAAGCTGAGTTTGCCAATGTTCCTTTTTCTAGCTTATTTGAATTCCCACTTTAGTTTTTTTTAGTCCTTTAAGCTTTATTAAGTTTCTGTCATCATAAGCTTTTTCCAGCTTATTAGGTTTAAGCATTTAGCCTTTTTAGAGCTTGTCTAGATTAGTTAGATCCTTTTTAGCTTATATTGTCCAAGTCTTAGCTTATTTCGACCAAATGTCCAAAAAGACTTAGCAATTTTGGCCTTTAAGCCCTTTTAAGCTATTCTGCCACCTTTAAGCTTATTTTTCAGCTTATTAAGGGCTTTTCAGAAAAAGTTGTAGAAGACAAAGTTGTTAAGCCCCACGAGCTTAACAACTTTGCTTCTTTGAGTTTTCGAAAAAAAAAAGGGGAAAGACAATTGGTCCGGGTGAGCAAGACTCGAACCCGTGACCAATCGATACATTCCCCTTTTATAAACATCACTTACCACTGCGCCCTTGGGTCTTTTTCGTTAAAGACTCCAGGGCTTGTGTATTTATACACAATTTGTCCCTTTAAGCTTAATAAGCTGTAACTGCTTATTCGGGGCTTATTTCTTTAGCTTATTTTTGTTTCTTATTTTTCGTAGGATCATCATAGTATCTAGTATTTTTTGTAAATTTTTCAGAATTTTTCGAAATCATTTAATATTTTTTATAATTTAATTTTCGTTTAAAACTTTTAATTAATTTCATACAAAAATACAAAACTTAATCAAAAAAAATATTTTGCTTTTTTAGAAAATTTTCTTTTATCAATCTCTTTTTTAGGAGAAAAATATAAAAATTTTGTAGGGGTCATTTTTAAAACTTTCAACTTTAAAAGAACGGTCCGGTGCGGTTTTTGTCTTGACTCGTTTCTGGTGTCAAACGAACAACCGATTTTCGGTCTAGCCTTTTTTCATTCTTCGTTATTTTGGTCCCTAGAAGAAGTTTAAAAAAGAAAGTAAAATTTCTCGTAGGTTTATTTTTAAAAGATTTAGGTTTTCCCCCTTGTTCGGTATTCCCGGGCTCTCGTTTTCTAGTTTTAATATCGTATTTTCTAGTTTTTCTTAAACGTTTTAGTTCGTTATTATACAATATTTGACTTTTTCAACTTCTCAAATCAATTCCTTCCTTCAAACTCAAATCTTCGATTGTATCGATTTTCCATTCCAGCCTCGTTGGGGATAAACGACCCGGGAACATTCTATACTACTTCTCGGTATCATTGATCTTGTTGATTTTTAGACTTATATATATATTTTATATTTTATTATATATTATATATATAGTGTAAAAACCACCAATCAATTTTTGGCGCCGCTGCCGGGGAGGCTGTGAAGCCGACTATCGTTACGTTTGATCAATTGTGTTTGAAACTGTGAATATTTTCTTTTATTATAAAAATATAAAAAAGTACAAAAATATTTTTTATTTTCTTTTAGTATAATTATCAGATAAAAACCAAAGAAAAAACCAAAAATATAAAAACATTGTCCATAAAAAAGAAAATAAAATTCACAAATTGGTAAAATACCAAAATATAATATTCTCAACTGAGGTATTATCATAATAACTTCCGGTGAACTTGTTGGTTCCCAACTCGAACAAAAGATTTATGAAAAACATTGTCTTTTGTGTTCTCTTACACCGTAACAGCCACCTTGAAAGTTGAACAAACTATAAAGTTGGTATAAAGGAGGGTATGTTCCTAGAACTACGACCCGAAAGGAGAAAAAGCTTCGCGCTTATTCCACTCCTCCGCTCCCTGTGCGTTATCTTTAAGAGCTTACCGTGAAGTAAGTAGATATTTGTATTAAGTGTCTTATCTCATTGTCCGTTAAAAATCAATTGTGAATAAATCTTGACAAACAAAAAAACACTTAGTATAATTTTTCTTTTTATATTTCCTATTTTGTGGCATGCGCACTCGTTCGCAAGCCCGTAACTCGACAACCACAAGGTCCGACAAACGTCGTGAATCAACTCTAATCTTGAAAAACCTGATAATCCTCCCATAGATTACGATGGCTGTTAATTCGTACTATTGCGCAATTGCTCGAAGCTACCCACCGAGGTTACGAGGAATGCAGAAAAAGTTATTCCGGAATCACCGCGAATACTTTGAGATCAAGCATGGTCTTCTGAATCTTGTCCAAAACAACAATTTTATGGCAATGAAAAGAAGACCCAACATGCTCACATCAGTTATTTCAACAAGATCACTTCTACGATGAATAGATTCCAACGTACCAAAACGTCGGTTAAAACTATGCTTTCCCGTTTCTCTCGAAGGGCAGCCCCGGATATGGCTGGAAAAAGAACCCCCTCGGTCGATTGAAACATGGGATGATCTTGTTTCGAAATTTATTAACAAATTCTTCCCTCCCTCTAAAACGACAAATCTCATAAATGAAATCACGAGATTTCAGCAAAAATTTGATGAGACGTTTTATGAGGCTTGGGATCGTTTCAATGATCTTTTAAGGGGATGCCCTCATCATGGGTTTTCAGAATTGCATCAACTCGATACATTCTATAATGCCCTAAACTCAGTTGATCAAGATTCATTGAACTCTGCTGCCGGTGGTAACTTCTTAGACAAAATGCCTCGAGAATGTTTAAAAATCATCGAGAGCAAGTCTAAGGTACGTCAACCACGAAACAAAGCTGTTGTAGCTAAAATGAGTACAAGCTCTTCCACCCAAGCAGTCTCATCTGATGTTGAGCACTCAAAGACAGGTTCGGCATTATTTCTCCGTTAAGAAAGAACCAAACCCCAGCTTCCGCCCCCGTAAAAGCGGTTGAACAAAGTTGTGTAACTTGTGGGGGAGGTCATTCTTATCAAAACTGTCCAGCCACTAATAGCAACATTTACCATGACAATATCCAAGAGTATGTGTCTCAGGCCGCTGCGGCCAATTTCAACCAAGCTAATTCTGGTTATCGACCTCCGATGGTCTCAAATCAAAATCAAATTCGACCTCCTGGTTTTCCTCCCATTCAGAATCCTCATGCAAATAATCAAAACAATTTCAATCGAGGAAATAACTTCAATCAAAACAGAGGAAACAATTTCAACCAAGGTCAGATTTATCGACCTCCGGTCAATCAACCAGTAGCTCATCAAGGACCTGCTCCTCAGACACACGGTGTGTCAAAAACAGATTTTGAAAGATATGTCACAGCCAATGATGCAGTGTTGAGAAACATGCAAAACCAAGGTCAAAACCTGCAATCCCAAATGGCAAATTTGACTGACATGCTTTCAAAATTTGTTACTGCTAATACAGCTTCTACTTCCGGTTCTGGAACTCTTCCTGGTAACACTGTTACCAACCCAAAGGAAGATTTAAAAGGTATCACTACCCGAAGTGGTGTTACCATCCAAGGACCGAAAGCAGTTAATCATGACACCGAGGTGACAAAGGACACGATGCCTCCTGCTAATAACGGAAGCACCAAAGACGTCCAACCTCCTGTTGTTCAAATTCAGTCTCGTAATCCAAATCCTGAGCCCAATGTTGCTCCTGTTGTTGCTCCTGTTGTTACTCCAGTTCCTAAAGCATCAATTCCATTTCCATCAAGAAGAAATGATGAAAGGCGCAAGGAAAAAGGCCAACTACCAAATCAGAAATTCTATGAAATCTTAGAGATTTAAGTTTACGAGATTAGCTTACCGATGCCTGATGCTCATGCCTAAATTTGCCTTCAACTTTTTAAAAAAAACTTTGATTGGAAACAAGAAAAATTGAGCGAATTGGGCAAGAACTCTTAAATGATAACTGTTCAGCGGTCCATCCTCAACAAGTTACCAAGAAACTTGGAGGCCTGGCCGATTTCCTGATTCCATGTGAATTTACGGGATTACTACAGCAACACATTGGCCGATCTTGGTGGCTAGCATTAATCTCATGCTTATTCTGTATGGAACAATCTTCTCTTCCTGATTGTGAAACCCCGACTTGCAATGACACTAGAACTAAGCTGACCGTTCGACTCACGAACCGATCGTACGCTGAAGATGTCTTTGTAAATGTGGGAAAATTCCAATTTCCAGCTGACTTCGTAGTTGTTGATTTTGAACCAGACCCCCGAGTACCTTTAATTCTCGGGCGATGTTTCTTGAAAACCAGCATGCTTTGATAATGTTTATGAAGGTGAGTACCCTTCGTGTTTGGCAAAGGAGGCCATCACCTTCAATCTGGACCAAACTTCAAGATACACAGCTGATTCACATCATTCCATATGACGTCAACAAAATCGACGTCATATGATAGGCTTTGATGAGTATTCTCAAGAGGCCCTAGGATTTTCAAATCGTGATCGCGAGAGCAATCCACTCCATATTTTGAGCCTATTGTTTCTAAAACTGCTTCTCAACTCTCACTCCTTCGGGGACAGTGAATTTTCTTTTTTAATTTGAAGAAGCAGATTCGTTTCTTGCTCTAGAAGATGATCCAACTTCATCTGAAGTTTGATCCAACATATCAGATCCTGAGGGGGAACATCATCCTGCTCTAGAACAATTTTGAACAGTGAACCACCACCCCCCCTCCCAAATCAAGAACAATATCTGCCTGGAGGTAGGAAAGAACTCAAACTCTGTGAAGCTAAAACCGTTGAATCTTCCGTTAATGAACCTCCCGAGGTTGAACTCAAGGAACTGCCACCCCATCTTGAATACGACCTTTTTAGAAGGTGACGTCAAGTTGCCTTCATATTTATTTCAAAGACTTAAAAGATGAGGAAAAGGCAGCACTTCTCAAGGTTCTTAAGTCCCACAAGCGAGCCATCGCTTGGAAACTCTCCGACATAAAGGGTGTTAGCCCAGAATTTTGTACTCACAAAATTCCTAATGTGTAAGGGACTACGAACCATCTGTACAAAGTCAAGAAGGGTACACCCAAAAATCCAGATGTTATCAGAAGGAGTTGAAAAACCCTTGACGCTGGATTGATTTACCCACTCTGACAGCCCTTGGGTGAGCCCGCTACAACTGTGTACCTAAAAAGGAGGCATGACTGTCATCACGAAAATGATGAGAATGAGCCTAATTCCCTACTCGATAGGTCACGGATGGCGAGTTGATTGATTACAGAAAACTTAATGAAGCCACCCGGAAAGATCACTTCCCATTGCCTTTCATGGACCAAATGCTCGAAAGACTAGCAGGAAACGAATACTACTGTTTCCTCGATGGCTTCTCGGGTTATTTTCAGATCCCAATTGACCCAAAAGATCAAGAAAAGACAACATTCACATGCCCATACGGAACTTTTGCCTATCGTCGCATGCCTTTTGGGCTATGCAATGCTCCTGGCACGTTCCAAAGATGTATGATGGCAATCTTCCACGATATGATTGAAAAAATGATGGAAGTATTTATGGATGACTTTTCGGTCTTTGGGGACTCTTTCTCTACGTGCCTATCCCATTTAGAAAAAATGTTGAAGCGGTGTGAAGACACAAATTTGTCTTTAAACTGGGAGAAGAGCCATTTCATGGTGAAGGAAGGCATTGTTCTCGGACACAAAATTTCTAAGTCTGGACTTGAGGTTGATAGAGCTAAAGTCGAAGTAATAGCTAAACTCCCTCATCCGACTTCTGTCAAAGGTGTCCGTAGTTTCCTTGGGCACGCCGGTTTTTACCGACGATTCATTCAGGACTTCTCAAAAATTGCCCGTCCTATGACTCATTTGCTTGAAAAAGAGACTCCATTTTTCTTCTCTGAAGAGTGTATCGATTCCTTTAATACACTCAAAAGAAAATTGACTGAGGCTCCGATCTTAATTGCTCCCGACTGGGACCTTCCCTTTGAACTGATGTGCGATGCTAGCGACTTCGCAATTGGGGCAGTCCTCGGGCAAAGAAAAAACAAGCATTTCCAACCTATACACTATGCTAGCAAGACTATGAACGAGGCTCAAACTCATTACACTACTACCGAAAAGGAATTACTTGCTGTAGTGTATGCCTTTGAGAAATTTCGGTCATATCTTGTTATGTCCAAAAGCATAGTGTATACTGACCATTCTGCCATCAAGTATCTCTTTGCCAAGAAGGATGCTAAGGCAAGACTCATGCGGTGGATCTTATTGCTCCAAGAATTTGATATTGAAATTCGAGACAAAAAAGGAGCTGAGAATCTCGCCGCCGATCATCTGTCCAGACTTGAAAATCCGCATCAAGACAAACTCGAGAACAAAGAAATCAATGAAGCATTTCCTCTCGAAACTCTTGGTTCTATTGCTCTTCAAGATCAAAGTACCCCATGGTTTGCCGATTTTGCAAACTACCATGCGGGGAAATTCGTTATCAAGGGAATGACATCCCAACAAAAAAATAAATTCTTCAAGGATGTCAAGCATTATTTCTGGGATGATCCCTTCCTGTTTAAGATCTGTGCTGATCAGGTGATAAGACGTTGTGTTTCTGGGCAAGAAGCTTTAGACATTCTCAAAGCTTGCCACAGTGGACCTACTGGGGGACACTATGGTGCCAATTACACAGCAAGAAAAATCTTCGATTCAGGATTCTATTGGCCCACCATCTACAAGGATGCCCATGACTTTGTCACCCGTTGTGACATTTGTCAACGTCAAGGAAAAATTACGCAACGTGATGAGATGCCACAAAACTCCATCCAAGTTTGCGAAATCTTTGACATCTGGGGCATTGATTTTATGGGGCCGTTCCCGTCTTCAAGAGGGAACAAGTACATACTCGTGGCTGTTGACTACTTGTCAAAATGGGTTGAAGCAAAAGCGCTCCCCACCAATGATGCCCGAGTTGTTTGCAAATTTTTAAAAACTCTCTTTTCTCGATTTGGTGCCCCCCGAGCTATCATAAGTGATCGCGGAACACACTTTTGCAATGACCAGTTTACAAAGGTCATGCTTAAGTACGGAGTCACTCATCGTCTCTCCACCGCGTATCACCCACAAACAAGTGGGCAAGTTGAGGTGTCAAATCGTGGTTTAAAGCGTATTCTTGAGAGAACCGTGGGAGAAAATCGTGCCTCCTGGTCGGACAAACTAGATGATGCTTTATGGGCCTTCCGCACAGCTTACAAAACTCCCATCGGATGCACTCCGTATAAGCTTGTGTATGGAAAGGCATGTCATCTTCCGATCGAGTTAGAGCATAAAGCCTACTGGGCCCTCAAGCATACAAATTTTGATGTTCAAACTGCGGGTGATCACAGGAAAGTTCAACTGAATGAACTAAATTGACTTCGTGGATCAGCCTACGAGAACTCTTTGATCTATAAAGAGAAAACCAAGAGGATTACACGATGCTAATATCAAAAACCGGCTTTTTCAACGTTGTGATCGTGACCACCTCTTCAAGTCTAGGACTGAGGGGGATTTTTTTTCTCAGGCAAATTGAAATCCGTTGGTCCCTGGACCAAATCCACCGTTGTCCAAGTTTTTCCTTATGGCACCGGCGAGCTATCTCAAAACTCTGGCCCACCTTTAACGTGAATGGTCATTGTAATCAAACATAACTTTGGATGTGACTTACCAACCGAGGTTGTCCCTGATCTCCAAACGTTTCCCCATGGACCAATAATTCGGGGGACGGGTCAAGCGTCGGGACCCTAAACAAGCGCTTCGTGGGAGGCACCCCATGCTTATCCGTAGTATTAATAATAAGTGTTTTTGTGTGTGAAGGGTTATATTTCCATTACCCGTGTTCTGTCCATAAATGTTGTGGCTTTGTATTGTATGTCCAGTATTCCTCGGAGGTAATAAGGCTCTCGATTCTGTCCATTTTTAAACCGAGCTTCACAACGATCAGCTTCATTTGGTGAATTCGCAGTATCCAAATCTAATCGACTAACGTTTTATCTTTTGGCACACTTCATAAACGGCCTTAGATTTACGTAGGAACCCCTTTGAAACATCGAGGACGATGTTTAGTTCTAGTATGGGGGGGGGGGAATCTTCGATTTGATTTTTGCCTGCAGTCGTTGTTATCACGCAATCCCGTTTTACCACCAAATTTTTGCAAAAATACCAAAAAAATGAAAAAAATTTAAAAATTTTTCAAAAATAAAATAAGTGTTTTGTCACAGTTTTGACTTTCCTAATGGGTAGAATGAGAATAATTTTTGACTCGATCGGGCGTGTTGAGCCCTAGCTAGTCCCTCAACTTACCACTGGTAGGCTAAGCTTTCACGAATTCGATTGCTTCGAATTTTAATAAGGTGAAGAACAAGAAGTGATAGAGGTTAATATAAGTTTATGTGCTGAGCAAGATTCTTTTAAAACTTATATGAGTAACTTGTGGCTTTTTCTCCCATTAGGCGTGACTAATTCACCTAATCATACGTGCTCAATTCAGTTTAACTAAGTCAATCGATGTTTTTAGAAAAAGCTTCAAATTTGTAACTTAATTCTTTAAAACGAGATTTTTCTGTTCTTAATAAATTCGAAAGTTAAAATGCCAAAGAAGCATGAATGAAGTATGAATGCAAATGCATGAATATTGAAATTTTGCCAATGAAGCAAACATTTGATATATGGAACAAGATAAAAGAAGTGTCGATATATCCCACTCCGCAAACCACGAGGTGGGGTTCAAACTAAGGACATCTTAATTCTAGGAATATGGTGTGTTGTGATATCTCACCAGAAGCGAGTCAGGTGAGGGGTTCAAAACTAAGACACTTAGTCCCCTTAGCCATATTACGAAGAAGGTGTATGTTGTGATTACCTCGCCACTACTCTAGCAACGGGTGGATTTCAAACTAAGACATCGGTCGTTGGTTGTGATAACCTACTAGGTAAGCTGAGGCCTGGGTTAGTGTGTTCAAACTAAGCAACGCAATCCAGCTTTAAGAACTTCTGAGTATAATAATGAAGATTTGCAAAAGTTCTACAGATAAAATCTCGTTCTTTAAAATCAAGTTACAAGGTCCTCAATAAGTTGTTGCTTGATTCATGAATCCTCTAAATTTACGACTATGGAAATAGTTGATCTATGGTTGAGTTGAAATGAGCACACACATTAAAGCAGAATATTCATGTTGGGTAGTTAAAATTTCACAAGTCATAATTATGAGTACTTAAGCATGTAGACTTATATTGACAATGAGATCTTGTTTAATTGCTTGGTTTGGATCTATGAAAAATCGGGACGATGAAGTTATCTCATGACATCCGTAGATTTTCTATGGGGAAACCCGTTTATTTGTTTCTCATTCTATGATCCCAATGTTGATAAAATAAAGGAAGTCAAACAGGTAGTCGAGAAAAGAAAAAGAAAAATCCAAAAATATTAGGGATAGTTAGTGTACAAATAAAAATGGTGAAAACGGGACTTGTCGAAGCTGTTGATTCTTTAGTTTCCCTTGACGAACACTTTGCTACTTTTCAAAGTTATTAGTCGAGGGGGATTGAGATTCTTAGTTTTCGTAAATGCTTACTTCATAGCATTGCGTGAGGACACGGCAATACCTTAGTATGGGGGATTTTGGTATGTGCTTAATTACACATACCTTTTACCTTTAAAAACAAGCTAAAATAACCAAAAACGGACTTAAAATGCCAAATATACGCTTGTTTTGCTAATTGTATTGTGCAGGAACGGATAACCAAGAAAAGAACGAAAAACAAAGTCAAAACAACAAAACTGGACTCGGAATGGAAAAGACTGTGAAAGACAAAGCCAAATCAAAGCCGGAAAGTCAATCCAGTCAAAAAGTCAACAGAAAAGTCAACTGGTCAAAGTCAAAGTCAACCCAAGTCAACCCCGGGGCCAAAGTCAAAGAAATATAAGTCTAGGGGCTGAAATTGCCAAACCCTAAACTTATTTATAAAGAAGAAAAGAGGAAAAGAAAAGAGAAGGGCCATTTTGCAATTTGCTCAAAGTAACAAGTAGGGGGGCAAAACTGCCAACCCCCCTAACTTGTACACCACAAGGACGATGGATGCAAAGAGTTGTATAACTCTTGGGGACTTGTTTTGCCAAGTCCCCAAAAGTTATTTAACCACAAGGACCAACTGTGTAATGAAAGTATTAACCTTGAAGGGCCATTTTTGCCAAAGAGTGAAACACACACTCTGTTACAACTCTCAACGCCTTTTCCCGCCTCTTTTTCCCTCTCAAACACACTCACGGGTGTTTGCACCCGTTTTTACCCCATGAATCTTCATCCCCTCCATGGATAAACATCTTCCCCTTCCTCCACTCTTCGGTCTAAGCTCTTGCGATTATCTCCAAACTTTCCTTCTCTTTTTTGTTGCGATTTTTCTTATTTTTTTGACTTTTTTGCTAACACTATACTATGAAACTCGGTGTAATTTCACCATCTTCACAGTTATAATAACTCTGGATAATTCCTTCGGTAATTATTCATTCTTCGGACGTACTAATAAATGCGTTAGTAGTAAAAATTCATGAGTTTTGACTACTTTATACATTCCTATTTGCATTATGCAAATTTTCTTCTTAAAGGTACCAAAGATAGAAAATTGACACAAGACTCGGGAAATACATACTTTACACTTTAAGCAACTAGCAACTGATAAATTGACATAATCTAACAGGGTAGGCTAAGGTGTAAAGGTGTAACGTAACAGATAGTTGGTGTAATTCCTAAAGGATTGGCTCTACGGGTTGTTCTAGGGGTATCTTACTCTTAAGATGTGAGTAAAAAAAGGGTTTATACAGGGATTTGACTAACTATTGTAGTTAGTTAATAAAACAACATGAATAGGCTTTTTGGTTGTAATCCTAAAAATTTACCAATTTAAACAAGTTATTCTATCTAAATCCATAGTACTCATTATTGTGGTCTCGAATAGATATACCAAGCCAAGTTCTAAAGTCTACAACATCACCGACACACTCATATTTTTGTGGAATTTGGGTAAACATTTAGAAACGGATAAGGTTAAATCCTCATAATATCTAACAAGGGTTAATGTGTGTAGGTTATGTATCAAGTAATTTCACAAAAGTATGCTTGAATTTTTTTTAAATTTAAGCATAATTTAAGCATTTTAGTGTGAAATATAGGACAAGTATCTTTCTAATTCCTATCCCCCACTTGAACTATACAACGTCCTCGTTGTATAGATAAAACACTAAATACGGGAATTAAAAAGAATTAGAATGAGAAACTCCCCTAATATTTTTCTCGGTAGATTCTTCATGTTGAGTTTATAAGCAAGAACGTGTTAAACAATCATCTTGAAGTTTCAATACCCCAACACTTCCAGATTTCTAGATCGTAGATTCTCCACCAACATTGTCGATTTCTTTTCTGCGAGGTCCTGTGCAAATTATAGGAAAAACAATGCATTCCTATCTTGGTACCTACGGTTAATTTAAACTAAACTATATACTAAATACGGGTAAGTCTATTGATTACGCCGTATCATGTGCATGAATACGCCGCATTGACAGAACTGACAAAAATGTTTTAAAAGTGCATAAAAATAAAGGACTGATAACATCCAGACATTCAATACGCCGTATGGTATTAAGCGAATACGCCATATTGATGTCTGGGAAGACAGACTCGATAAAAATAAATAACAATCCAGGTTATCTCCCGAGAAGCACTTTTGTTTACAGCTAGTCTTTAAGTCAGACTTTTTTTCTGCTTCCTTCACACACTTGAAAACATTGTCTCTTCTCAATTATGCTCTTGATTTGGATAGCCTGCTTAGTTCCGTAACATATTCATGAACTATGGTGCTAAACTTACTGCCAGACTTGATTCTATCATGCATAAACAAGTCAAAATCGTGATACCATAATATATACGTCAAAAGATAAGGAGTTTTAAGTTTAAGTACAACATGATACGGATAATATAAATGTACAGAGGATATAATCAAAAGGTAAGGGATGGAGGAATCATGGGTCTGGCTGTTGTGGAGCTGCAGAAGTGATGGCCTTGCCAGTCCTCTATCTGGCGTATCTCTCAAAAACAGCTGGTGAGCTACCTCAAAAAGTCCCATCAAACACCTGATATGTCTTCCCGCTAGCCTCCATGAGCTTTGTCATACAACTAATCATCCATGTAGAGACTCTACCCTGGTCGGTGATCGAACTCTCCACCAGTCCACGCAAACTCTTAACATCCTTAGGTAGTCCCTAAATCTCCTCCTCAAGTCTCCCTAATCTTTGGGGCATAGTCCTACCCGCAGCTGGAGGTAGTAGTGGCGGCGGCTGAGGCGCCTATACGGGTGCTAGATCAGCCGAGCACTCTCATCGACTGCAGGAGCAGCGGCCTCAAGGGCACTAGCCGTAGCAACCTGCTGCCTCTCTAGTCCCGAGGATACCCAAGCCTAATCATCTCCACTCTCCATACAGATATTAAGCTTAACAAACTCACCCATGTCAATCAACGGCAACTCACGAGACATAACTAATAATCCTCTCAATCCATCATCACTCACCAGACCAAAGTGATGAGCAAGACACCTAATAAAATGACATCTTGATGACCTGACACCACTCTTCCTGCCCTCAGTATGCCTGAACAAGTACTATGCTAATAGATATAGGACGTTAGCTGCCCCTCAGTCCATGCTATGTAGGTAGAATAGGTCAGTGGCCTTTTTAGGTGCCTGCCTCCTCCCAAAAATGTTGTATTAGATCAACTTGTGGTACAGCCTCCAAGCCAGATCTCTAATGTAAGTATACGAGGTGGCACCTCTCAAAAAGTCCATGCCAGAAGAAATCTCAACCTAGTAGTCACTAAGATCCCCCTTATCGGAGATCAGTCTCTCACTCCTTAACCAGTATGCACCAAAGCTATCCTCTGCCATCTCCTCTGCAGTATGCAAATCTAGAGCTATAATAAACTACCTCCAAGTCATACTACGCCTAGCACCTCCTAACTGAAAGCATAGAGTACCAGCCACATCTAACCCCATCTCGTCCCCGAACCTACAAGTGTTGAAGAACTCGAGTATAAACTCCTGAACTAAAGGTGCTCGGATCCTAAACAATCTCTTCCAAGCATGACTCACAAATACGTCCTGCCCATCGTCCCTAGTGGAAACTAGAAGGGGGGTGAATATTTTACCAGTTTTTTTTTGTTTTAAAAGTTTGCTCTCAAAATACTTAGATTCGAGTAGTATGTTTAACCAACCAACAATATGAATCAACCAAGTAAATATCTAGACTAATAGTAAATAACAATCACAACAATATAAAGAGATGGGGGAAGGAACAATCAAACAAAGACACTAAGATTTATAGTGGTTTGGCTACGAAGCTCTTCTTTGCCCTACTTCACTCCCTGAGTTTTCCACTCGAGATTTCACTATGTCAAGAAGCACCCTTCAGGCGGAGAAAACTGATTACACGTCGCTTACATTATTTTCTAACACTAAGCTAAATGTCGAGTCTTAATCTTAGCTAGAACTAATCTACCACTTCACAATTACTACAGAATCACTAGATCTACTCTATCGGATTTACACACAATCCGAATCACACAAATACACAATCACTAGATCTACTCTATCGAATTGACACACAATCCGAATCACACAAATACACATGATAATTACAATAGAGATTTGGTACTTAGAAGAAAAGAGGAGAGATCTCTAAATAACAATTCGTTTCTTGACGAATACGAATGTTCTTCTCTTATACTTGAATGAGATGGAAGAGATGAGAAGAAGAGATTAGATCACTTAAAATAAGATCTAAGAATGTTAGTGATCAAGATATTTAGAGTGAGAAAGAAGCTTTTAGAGAGAGAAAATTATCTGAACATTTCATGCAAAGAGGTCTGATTTTCTACAAGGAATAGAGGAGTATTTATAGGCAGGAAAATCCAACGGTCACTAGGAGCGGTCCCGGCGATCCCAGATATATCTGGGGGGTGCCAGGCCTATAAGGGGGCCGCCCAGTAGACTACGCTCCATTTTTTGTCTTTTGGTAGGAAAGGTTGTATCTGATATAGAACTTTTCATTTTGGGGGGAAAATTTGAATTTCAAATTTTAAGTTTTTAATAACACTTTTCTTTTAATAAAAAAATATTTTATATAATTAATTTTGTGAAATTCTTTTGTAAAAATGTAATGGATAAGAGAAAAATATTTTCTTGATCACTAATCATGCTTAATGATTTGTTTGTTCATACCTTAAGTGATTACTAATCTTAGAAATAGAATTTTACGATTAATAATTTGTAAACATTTAATTTTATCGTAAACGTTTTTACATTTTGTTATTATCAAAACGTTGAGAGGTCAAAAAATATAAATAACGTTTTTAGACATTATTTGTATTAACAATCTCCCCCTTTTTGATGATGACAAAATATAAACTCATTTTGTATAAAATTAATAGTTACAAAATTAGTAAAGAGTTTTGTTCCATTTCTCCCCCTTTTTGTCGATATCAAAAAGGATGATCGTCAAGTAGTTGTAGAAAGAAAGAAATCGACGATATCAAGACTCCCCCTTGATGTATGCTCCTCCTCGTTCGGGGCACCAAGGGATCGATCTTACGAAAGTTGTTTGCTACAAAACAAAGTTAGAGATACAAGTCCAAGACAAATATCTTTTAAGCAACACATTAGATTTAAGTCACCCAAAAGAGAATTTCATTCAACAATCAAGAAACTCATACAATAGCAAATGAAACTAATATATCCATACAACATAAAATAAAACTAGAGCTAATACAAGATAATTAATCCATAAGTTACACTACATACTTCATGAGATAAAGAGAGACAATACTACATAAGTCCCAAATGATTCATGATTCATAGAGAATGACTTTTTAAGCAAAAAGGTTTGGGGTGATACGTTTATGAAAATTTTTGAAGCCATTTTAATGTGGAGGTGGAAAGTGTGAGGTGATTGCGGTAGTGAGAAGATACTCAAGATGAGCAAACATGATGTTCATCTCATCTCTTAAGGTTAAGAAAAGAGCTCGGTTATGAAATTAACATATGCAACTTGACCCATGGTAGTCATGGTAGTTGTAGTAGAGAGGGTGGCCCATGATAGGTGGTTGAGGTTGTGGTGGAGATGGTGGTGATGGAGTGTCATGAATGTGATTAAGAGGAGTGATTGGTGACAAAGAGAGTGTGATATCCAAAGAAGGATGACTTTGAAGTGGTTGAGGGTTTAGAGGTCTAGGAGGAACATCCAAAATGTTGTCAAGTAAAGGGTTCAAAAGATGAGGAGAAGTTGGTTCATTTGAGGATGGTGGTGAAATTTAATGTTTTGATTGAAAAAAAGAAGATGTGTTCTCTTGGCTTGATGAGGTTTGATTGGCAGATATGGTGTTTGATGGTGCATTTGGAGGAGTTGGAGATGAAGAAGTTGTTGTAGGAGAAGGTGTGGTGGTGACATCTTCATCACTAGAGATGTTAACAAATAGTTGTCTAGGAGGGATTATGGTTAGTTTGATTTTCTTGGAAGGGTTAGAAGAAGAAGCTTTGGTGGAATTCATGGTAGAATTGTTTGAGGAAGATGAAGATGGTAAGAAGAATGAGAAGGATGGCTTATTTAATTTGAAAGCAAATGATCAAAGTAGAAAAGCATGAGAATTAAGGAAACAAATTCCAAAAGTTGTTTAGCAAAATGCAGGAAGTTTAGCTGGGTCTAAGAGAGAATAGTCAACTGCACAGAAAATCAGGTAGTCACAGTAAAATTTCTGTGACTTCTGATGGCGGTCCCATATATACATGGCGGTCCCAGATATATTAGGGGGCCGCCCCATATTTATGGGGGCCGTTCTCTGAAGACAGGAAAATTTTCTAGTTTTCCTGATTTTCTGCAGATCCTGTAAAAAATTTATATTTTCCCTTTTTGCAATCAACTCTATTTCATCATGAATCATCTAATGCTTAACAATTAAATTCATAAAACTAATCATTCCAAATTCAATCAAAGAAACACATGTATGCATATTAGCTAATAGATAAGCATGCATATCATCATATAGGTATTTATAGTGTATCAAGTTCCATGCAAACAAGTGTTTAGGATGATAAAATCGAAAGATCATCCAAGGCAAGTTATGTTGCCCGTACTACATACTAAGTTACCACTAAATAAAATAAGTTTAAGTACTTAAGCATCATAAAGTAATACGTAATATAATTAATAATGTCACAAGGCACATTTCCATATTGCTCACTTCCGCATATTTCTCCATAAGTTTTTTAGACCTTTCTTGATTGACCTTAGTCCACCACGATGCTCATCTTGAATTTAAACTTGACGGTTGATGATTTTAATTTGACAGGTGTAAAAAGGTTCCAAGTGAGGTTCAATATTAGGTGGGTTTTGAAAAACTTAAGGAACTTCATTTGTTAACGAATTGACATAACGAATGAGGGAAGGAGTGCTTGCACGTGAGGTCCCTTTGCCATTTCCATCATCATCATCGTTAAGATGAGAGGATGATGGTTGGTCAAAGGCGGAAGAAGAAGAAGTGGAGTGACGACCTCTTCTCGAGCCACGATCCTTTCTAGACTTTTGCTCTTGTTGAGCGGCAAGAGGATTCATGACACGATCGTACAAGACATAAGACTCGATGTGCAATTCATGATTTTCATTCATGATGAGTTAAACAAACGGGTCAATAACATGCCATAGGGTAAAATCAATCACTTTTATTTAGTGACCCAATCCATTCGTTTTGCCATATAATAGGCAAGGTTGAACTTTTTAGAGTGTACAACACAATAAAGTATGTAACAAAGACACGCGGGAACATGGTCCCGATTACCTCCCAAACAAAAAACATTTTCTCGGATAATTTCTTCCAAAGGCTTCAAGGCTGGCACAATATCACGAGTGAGAATTTGATATTCAGGAACATCAATTTCTTCCTCATGACGGATGCGACGGACTTGACCTTCTCGATCAATTCGAATAGACTAAATGATGTCATCAGGAGAAGGATGGTTGGTTTGATATGGACCATCCGTAGGGACACCATATGCCAACTCGTCAATTGACCATTTGTCAGTAAAGACGCAGGCACCCTCGCAAGGTATGTCAAGAATTTAAGCGAATTATTCAAGAGAGTAAGAAAAGAATTGATTTTGAATCACAAATTCGATGAACATTTGACCTTCGTCGGAATAGTTTAATTGATATTGACTATAAAACTCAAGTATGAAACGAGGACAAATTTGGTCATTGATTCTAAGGAGACACTTAAACTCGACAAAGCTGAACAAAGAACGAACATAGTTTAGATCCACAAAGTTTTCAAAAACCACCCGACCCTCATGAATGCAACGACTCTTAAGGTTTCTTAGTTTTTCCTTTATAGGTGTACGGTATTCTTGTAATACTACTGGAATATAGTATCTTGTATTTTTGTTATCTTCAGATGACTTTCGAGGAATGATTTCGTAGAAAAAGAATAAAATCACATTTTATTACCGTTTATTTTTAATTTGTTATGCACATTGTTTCTAATGTGCACCTAAATGTAACAAATGTGGAGTAACAATTAACTCGACCTAAAATTAAAATCCTAAGAGTTAATCTAAACGCTCCTTAGTTTGATTTTGCTCATCCAAACATGTCGAAAAATACATATTAATTACGTATCTAGAATTTTATTCATGAGATCATTATGCATGTGTTTGAAAACGTTTTTGAGTTGTATTAACAATGCATAACAACAATTTCAGCAATAGTATAGTTAGAAGCATTTTTTATTCCCATACAATCCTCCCTTTAAACCCTTGATATTCATTTATATTAATCATCAAGTTTCTTCAATAAATCTTCTTAATCCTCAGGAGGTTGTATTCAAACAACTCTTCTACTTCTTTAGCTGTGATCTTGAAAATCTGAGAAGTTCAATAAAGCCATTTCACACGCATTATCAACTTCTAGTCTTCTACTCAACATCCTTGAAAGCATTTCTTGTGTAAGAGGATACTTTCTTTCTACCAGCATGTGAATAGTAATTCCAGTATCTGTCAATAGTAAATGAATCCCACATGAATCAAATAACCTCCAGCTTATCAATGTGTAGTTCTGTTGAGCTTTCCAGATTTCATCATCCTCACTTGGCTCAAATAAAGTTATAAGATCTCCCCAAAGTAATCCGTCATATCCTTCTGGGCTTGCTATTTCAATCTTTCCTTTACCAGCCTGTATAAATGTAACACATCTTGTCTATCAAAATCATCAAGCATTGCACTAAATATCTTATAATATTTTTCACTTCCATCTGCCTTGATGATATGATAATACATTTTGTCTTCTGCTAGAATGTGTGTCTTCCAGTCAACTATTGGATATTTTATAGATAATGATTCAACATTGACATCTTCATTATCTCTTAGAACTATCTCTAAACAAAGTTGAAGTTCTGCCTTTTCTACGTCATCTTCTAGTTTTTGCCTCTTGACATTTTCTTCATCATGTTCTTCACCTGCTCTTTTCTTACTAACTGTTTCCTTTCTACTGCTTTTAGTTTTCTTTCCACTTCCTTCCACCACCTCTGAATCTATAGGAACAAATGAATTCACCCTCTTTATTTCTTTGTCAAACAACATCTGAATTTCTTTAAAACTTTTGTTCTTCAATTGAGTGTGTTTGTATCCAGCCATGTTTCTCAGATAGGTAGACATTTGATTCTTCTTTTGTGCTTTAGTTGGTGGTTTTCTTCTAACTTCTTCAGCTCTAAGCTTTGCAAAGTGTTTCTTCCTATTGTCCATTAACTCTACAAACAATCTTGACCTCTTTTTAATGGTCAATTCTCCCTGTTCTTCTGCTTGTAGTCTCTGAGCTAACTCATAATCTGCCTCCATCATAGCTTGAGTATTATCCCATGAAATTAAGTTAGCCTCTTCTTCTCTTTGTATTGTAACCCTTCTTATTTCTTCTAAACTCAGCATCTAATTCTTATTGCAAGTCTTTTAGCACTTGTTTCATCAAACTTGATTTGGATCCTTTTTCTTTAATGGCTTATCTGGTTTCAATCATTTGGCTTTTCACTTGTCTTTGGAGCATGTCGTGATGGAGGTACTGCTTTTTCTTGTACCAGACTCACTTAGGTTCTTGCTCATAGTCATACTCTTGTGGGTCTAGTAGCAGGCTCACTAGATTTTTCTTTTGATCCTCTTTCTTTTTGCACTTTTTCTTGTGATTTTCTCTTATCATCTTCAATGAGTGTAATGAGAAATTGTGAGATCCTTATCTTCAGTAATAGTTGTTTTTGTTGGACGGAGTTCGTGGTTCAGCCAGTACTTACAGAAATACCAGCGAGTTCACTTATTGGTGCACAGACTGTAGAGTAACCTCATATCTGATCATACCTCCCCTGAGTCTCTGCATCCTCTTGAACAAATGAAATCTCTTCATCTTGGTCTGATTCAGCTATATTCCTCCCCTGTTTGGATGCATCCTCCTGATCACCCAAACTTTTATCAGCAGAAGACTCTATCCTGACTTTGAATAACCTCCTCTTGAGTTGTGGAGTTCTTGCCTTTTTCTTCTTTTCTAATTTCTTGACTCTCTTCTTTAGACTAGTAACTTCACAAATCCTGAGCAGTCTTGACATTCTCCAAGGCAAGAACCCTGTCAGATAATTTTGTACAAATTTCCATCAATTCCATAATTTTCAGTCTGTCCTCCCCACTTCCAGGTGTGTTAACTCCTGAGAGAGGTGGATCATTGGACTGTTTAGACAACCTCTCAAACCTAGTTTGAGCAGGTCTGTCCCCCAATATGGTATCTTGGCGCCTGGGACCACTACCTGAACCAGTTCCCTGAGGAATAGGCTCATTAAGTGTTGCCATGGATTGGGTCCTAATTATGTTACCACTGTCCTGCTCTGCATCTAAGCTAGCAGCAGTAGTGGCAGCCCTTTCCATACTGTCTCCCCTCTCCTCATGGACAGTCTCATCTGCTACAAGGGTAGTAGGTCCACTAGACTGAGATATCTTAGTGGGCCTTTTGGTTTTCCTACGTTTGTGAGTCTTTTGGGGTTGTGATGATGATGCAATAATAGGGATTGGTTCAATATTAGATGGTGAAGCAGTAGTAGGTGTGTGTTGGGGTTCAGTGGGTTGTCCTGAACCTTCACCCACATCTGCTTGAGGTTGTATCAACATAGTAGCAAACAATGGTGTCACAGTCCCTAAAAAATCTTTTCCTTGCCTTCTCATGTTTGCAAAAACCTTTTTAGTATGAGAAGGTGTATCATACTCATCATTAAAAGTTGGTGTAAGATTTTCAATTTGATTGTTCAAAAACAGTTGTAAAAACCTTGGATACATTAAAAACTTTTTAGAATTAGGATCCAAGTTTCTCAACATACCATCAAAAATCAATTTAGAAAAATTAAACTTTTGATTCTTAGCTAAACATATAACTGCAGATGCAATATTTGTACCAAATTCATTCCAAGCAGTTGATTTTGAACTTAAACATTGCAAGATGGTATGTATAAGATACTTCCATTGATGGGAAAAATAAGATTTATAAAAAGTAAGTCTATCAGAAAGATTCTCATATCCCAATAAATGAAGGTTCAAAATATTCCAGTATTTGTGAGAAAAAGAAATACCATCTCGTACAATTAAATTAAAGATCTCTCTCTATATAGTTGATTCTGATAATTACTATTTTTGCCATTAACTTTGGCACATATTTGTCTTTATTATTGACTATTTTGATCTTTCCACCCACCTCTCTGCAGTATAGACCAAACTGCTCAATATAAGAGACATAGATAGTTGGACTTACAGTTAAGGCTATTCGGATTGGATAGCATTCAAAAAGTCCAATATTCTCATAAAAATCAGCATTATTTGTGGGTTTTTCCTAGTAGCAACCATGGTTGTGTGAAATCAACAAAATTAGAGCCTTCATGAGTGAGTAATTTTTAAAGTCGGTGATGAATTGAGTTTTGGGTTTTGATTGAGAGTATTTAAGGATTAAGATGGTACTTATTGTGATTTAATATGTCACTTATATGTTATAGGGAAAACCTATAAGCGAAGTATTCCTTTTATAGACCAAAAATACCCTCAGCAGTTGTAACTCAACGGTAACCTAGCAGTAGTAAGTAGCCTGACAGCATTAACTTTTGCCTGGCAGCACTATCTTAAGCCCCGCAGTATTACTTTTGAACCTGGCATGTACATTTACTTTCGCCCTAGCAATACTAAGTATGCCCAAACTGCATTAACTTTATTGAGTTTCTAGTTTTAACCTAATTTCATCCTTGCATTTCCACCCATTCCAATCATTAATCTTATCCAAAACAACACTTCAGAGATAAGCATTCCAATGCTAGCAGTCAAAAAATGAAATCGGCACTAACATACAAATGCTTTTGGGTATAATCTGCAACATTGTTATTGAGTGTGAATCTTGATTACTTGTATTAATATCTTCTAATATGAATCCCTGATGAAGTGATGTCTAATCTCAATGTGCTTAGTCTTTGAGTGAAACACTGGATTTTTAACTATGCATATTGTGCTTTCATTGTCAATGAAAATCTTGGTGTTCATAAAGTTGTATCCATAATCAAGCAATTGATTTTATATCCATAACACCTGTCCACGGCAACTAGATGCAGCTACATACTCTGCTTTAGTAGTAGAGTTGGCAACCACAGTTTGCTTCTTGCATTGCCATAAAATCAATCTTCTCCTAAGAAATTGACAACCTCATGTTGTGGATTTCCTGTCTAAACTAGCACCAGCATAGTCACTGTGAGTATAAGCATCCAAATCAAATGGTGAGTCCTTAGGATACCAAAGGCCCAATTTAGGTTGACCTTTCAAGTATCTAAAGATTATTTTCACAGCATGAAGATGTGAAACTGTGGTGTGACTTGGATCTTGCACAAGCACATACAGCAAACATTATATCAGGCCTTGAAGATGTTAAATACATCAATGAGCCAATCATTGATCTATATAAGTGAACATCAACATCTTCAGCATTTTCATCCTTCATCAAAGGCTTTGAAGTCTCCATAGGTGTACTTGTTGTCTTCACAGTTGAAAAACTAAACTTCTTCAAGATGTCATCTACATACTTGTCTTGACTGATGAAAATTCCATCATCTTTCTGTGTCACTTGTAGTCCTAAGAAGAAAGTAAGCTCAGCCCATATAGCTTATTGAACTTCTTATGGTATTAATTTCCTCAAACTTAGTACATAAAACTTTCTTAGTAGATCCAAAATGATTATATCTACATATACTTGATACTTAGTTGAATATCACTTTGACTCATTGTTAATGAACGAAGTCTTATTTATCTAACCTCTCGGACAATATATTATCCAATATTCAGTAGATAAACTCTTCTTACCAGCTCTAAGTGCTGAGGTAGTCCATATAGTGTCCTTTTCTACCTTATAAACTATGTTAGGGAAACTTGAATCTTCAACCCTAGAGGTTGACAATACATAGACTTCC
Organism: Tanacetum coccineum; assembly: GCA_026074375.1. Taxonomy (NCBI): domain Eukaryota; kingdom Viridiplantae; phylum Streptophyta; class Magnoliopsida; order Asterales; family Asteraceae; genus Tanacetum; species Tanacetum coccineum. The sequence continues at coordinate 28,474 of BQNB010006522.1, read as the reverse complement.
TCATTCAAATCTTGACCCATCCAGAATGCACTTCTTTAATTCCATTGATACACAACAAAGTCTTTGAATGAGGCATAGGCTAAGAATAGCCTAATTGCTTCAATCCAAACAACTGGAGCAAAAACCTCATCATAATCTATTCCTTCTTTCTTGAGTGTAACCCTGTGCAACCATGTTTGCCTTGTTTCTAACCACAATACCTCTTTCATCTTTCTTGTTTCTGTAGATCCATTTTGTTCCAATGGCCCTCTTGCCATATGGTAAATCAACTAAAGTCCAAACCTTCTGCAGTTTAAACTGTAGAAGCTCATCTTGCATTGCTTCTATCCAGCTTGGATCTGTCAAAGCTTGAATTACCTTCTTGGGTTCTACTTGTGATAGAAAACAAGCAAACAGACAATTCTGAAAATCTTTATGGTTGATCCTCTGTTGCACTGAACTAAACATACCATGGTCAGTCACACTCTTTGTCATTCTTCTGGTTTGAGGTGCTGAATGTATATCTCCAATGATTTGTTCAAGTGGATGATCCTTGTGAATTCTGGTAGTTGGAGTAGGACTGACAAGGATATGTGTATCCAAATTAGTCATGTCAGCCTCTGCATCAACATCTTCATCATCATCTGAATAGACAATTTCTTCCAAATTAGGCATATTTGGATCATCAACACATCCATAGACTATATTCTCATCAACAACATTATCTTCTATGCTAGCAGTATTAACAGTTGAACTAACAGTATTAATATTGTTAGTACTGTTAACACTTTCATCCTGCTCTTGATTAACTCTTGGCTCCTCTGTATTTGGCACCTCACTATCTTCATTCTCTAGATGTTCAGCATCCTTCTTTTCCTCCTCCCCTGATGGTTTGAATCCAGCATCAGGAGAATCCTTTGAACTAGAAGAGAATGGTGGATCTTGAGTCAAAAATGGTAGCAGTATGTAATCTTTTCCACGTACTGTCTCCATTCTAGCTTTACCTGCATTTTCACATGCTTTTGTATCTGCAATACCATTAGATTGATTCCCTACAACAACTGGCTCATAATTCATAGATTTTGTTTGCGTCTATATCAAAAAGCCTATTAGGTTCTATTTCGCTGCAATATATTAGGTGTTTCTTCACTAAACTTGACATGCAGGTTCTCTTCTACTATCCTAGTTTCTACTGTTGAATACCCTGAATGCTTTGCTATTGGTAGAGTATCATACAATGAAAATCCCTTCATCAGCCTTTCCATCAAACCTTGCCTAGGTGATCTAGGGTTTTACAGGATATTATCAGGACACCCAAATGGTCTCATGAAGCTTAAGGCAGGTTTTCTACCTAGAAAAAGTTCATAAGGGGTCTTGTTGTGAGGCTTGATAACTTAACAACCCTATTTTGGACATTGACAAGCTGTATTAATGCTTCATCCCAGAAAGTTTTTGGTATAATTTTGAATCAGTTTGCATTAGGTCTTGCAGCTCTCTTTTAGGTGTCTATTTCCTTTCTGCTACTCCATTTTGTTGTGGAGTCCTAGCAACACTAAATTCCCTCTTAATACCCTTCATTTCACAGAACTGATTCATGACCTTATTCTTGAATTCAGTCCCATTGTCACATTGGATCCCCCCCACTTTTTCACTTAAGGTCTATTAGATTTTCTATGCTTGTAATGAATGTTTTAAGGATTTCACTAGTTTCATCCTTAGTGGCTAAGAAGAAAACACAACTAAACTTACTAAAGTCATCTGTGACAACTAGGCAGTACATCTTTTTCATTATACTCTTTACAAAAGTTAGACCAAATAAATCCATATGCAACATTTGTAAAGGTTTGTTGATTGAACTGACTATTTTGGTCTTACAAGAGGCTTTGTGTTGCTTTCCCTTCTGACAAGCAATACAGGTTTGATTAATTTCAAAAAGTTTTAAAGGTAAACCTCTTACAAGGTTTCCCTTAACCAGTTTATTTATAGTTTTGAAATTTATATACCTAAGCATTCTATGCCAAAGATTAGATTCATCTAATGTGGCCTTTGCAAAGAGACAAGTTAGACCTCCTGAAGGGACAATATTCTTTAAATCAACACTGTACATGTTATCTTTTCTAGAAACTCTAAGCAAGACATGATTTTCATCAACTAGCTTAAAGTCAGGAGACAAAATAACACATTCAGTGTCTGTAAAAAGAATACTATTTTTCTTGTCACACATTTGTGAGACACTAAAAAGGTTAAACTTAAGCTCCTTAACAAAGTACACATCTTCAGAAATCCTACATTTAACTATACTGATTTTACCTTTACCAGTGATTTTACCTCCTTTGGGATCTCCTCAAAAGGCAACATATTCAGCATCAATTTCTTATAATCTAGAGGTAGGACTTGATTTCTAGTCCATGTGCCATAGAGCTTCCCTGTCAATTATACTTTTTCACTGCTATTTTGCTGTGGATTGCTTGCACAAAAAAGTAAGAGAATCAGCTATCTTAGGGTAACCCAAGCCATTACAGACTTGATCTGCCTTGTGCATCTACATTGTCAAATCTTTTATAGTTCATTGATGCCACCATTGTGTCTGGAACATAGTCTAAAATTTTTGCTTTCGGTCTCTAACCCAACATGCTAAAGGCATTAACAGTATTTGCCTCATTTACTTCTTATCACTTACATCTGTTTGGGCCAACTGGTAGTAAACATTTTCTATAACTGTATAACTTTTTCATTTAAATTATTGTTATTATTTGTTGTTAACTTGTAAAGGGCCTTCTAACTCTGAATGTGCTCTATTAAAACATTTGATATTGTCCCTTGAATATTCACTTTTGGTCTTAGGTAGGCAGTATTAACTGATTCTGCTGCTTTTGAAGAGTTTGCTTGCAGTATTAAGTGTTTTTTGGCCTGATTTCATTTAGACTGCTTTTGAAACATAAATTTCCTTTTAGATGAGGGTGGGTCAATCTTTCGTGATTTGTGGTGATTCACCATATAGCATGTTTTCATACAGTTTTTCCACCATTTCTTTTCATTTAAAATCACATTCTTGGATGTAAATGGTTAAATACTGCCACACACATAGCAAGCTTTTTTTTTAAACTTAATAATGATCTTCCTAATTCTGTGTCATTAAATTATTTTGGTTCTCTTGTTACCTTTAGGACTTTGTCAGTTTTTCCTAGGGTTATTTAGCTTGCTTTTTATTCTCTACTTCTCATTAGATCCCTAGGTATTTTCTCATGCTCATTGATTAATATTTTCTACTTTAGCAAAACTAGGTTTTCTTTGTTTAGACTTATTACTCAATCTCTTTTCATCCTCACTGTCTGATATCAAGTCTTTAAAGTGGTTCACTAACAGCTTAGGTTTTGACTTATAGTCTTAACTTTACTTAGTTGCAACTGCAGCAACACTAGTTATGGACTCCCACTAAAAACATATTCTTCATTTTCTTTTTTTTATTCAGCAAGTACCAAATTAGGCTTAGGGGAATGTAGTTCCCGTATAGGGAGGTGGAAATGATTATACCACTTCACATGTTTGTACTTTATCATTCACCATTGACTATCAAAACACTGACTTCATTCACTTGGAATTTCATACCCTACTCCTGCCTTGAAACTTATCACTTATTGGAATCTCTAACTGTTTGCTTAGATTCTTAGTATGATTTTTTTAAAACTTTTTTTTAAGGTAAGTTTTAATTCATCTCTTTCCTTTTCAGCTTTTTCAGATTTCTTTATAAGCTTTGTAGTGTCTTATCTATTACATATATATCAGTTTTAATATCTTTATATCCTCTTCAAAATCAACCTCATTCTTTTTATACACATCGAGTCTAGCCTCTACAGATTCTAGACATGCTTTTTAAGCTCCTACATTTTAATTAAGATTATTAAAATCCTTTTTGTCAAATTTTCATAATATTCTTTAGAATTTCATAAGATTTTAACATGCTTTAGAACAAGTAGATACCTCAGAATCTTGTGCTTGAAGAACTTGAAGGAACCTAAAGATGTATATGCCCATAAGCTTGCTAAATGTTTGTAGGTCCTTTTTAGCACTCGGTTATCGCCAGTCATACCCAAGTCAATCTGAGCCACCAAAGCTTTTGTCTTTGTTGTTTCCACTTTAACATTCCTCCTTATAGGTTCTCTGTTATTGTTCTCCCTTGGAGCCTACACTCTTTGTATAAGTGGCCCCTTTTATGACAGTTATAGCATTCTACCTTTGATTTTGTTACAACCCTATGGTCTCAGAACCATTGGAAATAATCTTCCTTTCAGTCTTATTGGAATCTTCTGGCTTGATGGTCATCTAGCCATCTGCCCACTTAGATCCATCTCTTCCTAAGTCTCATCTCAATCTGTTGTAAGTCCTCATTATCTAATTGTGGACTGTTGGATTAGTTTGCAAAGAAAGAATAGATCACAGCATCACTCATACTATCAGTATTGGCAGAGTTAGAACTTGAGCTTGATTGAGAACTGCCAGAGTTATTGGAAGACATAAAAGCCACATTTTGTGAATTTTGGTTTGAGCTTGATGACCCTTTAACTTCAGTTTCATAAATCTTTAGATTGTTGTATTTGGCCATCCCATGATTAGGTGTCTAATCAGGTTTGTTCCTCCAGTTCAAGTGTATGAGTCTTCATTCTGATTGGAGAGACTTCTTAAAATCTGCATATTTCATATCTTCTTGAGAAATAGTTTCACCCATGAAGCTCTAGTGAGGATAAGCTTTGATGCTATCATAGGTTTGATCAAGTACTTTGTGCTGATCCATTGAAATTTTCATACTTGTTGCTTTAGAAGTGTCTTCTGAGTTTTCTTTGACTCCTTTTTACCTCAAAACTTTTCCTCTATAGCTTCCATCTTTTTTCTTTAAGAGTATTGGACATTTTTATGTATTAACAGTAGTTGATATTCTTTTGGAAGAGCCATTAATAAAGTACCTCTTGCATTACTCATTCTTCCTTACGAACTTCTCATCTGGAGTTGTTGGAGGTATGTCTGCTCAACACCATTCAATAGTTTCTCTTTGGTGGAGGTGAGTCATCCATTTTATATTACTTCCCAAAAGAGCATTATCTGTCATTAGGAAGTAATTGTTTATCCTTATTTTCCAAAGCTCAAATTCGCCTGGATTGAACACTGGAAGTTTTGCAGCTGCAACCATTGGTGACAGATACTGCCTCATGTTTTCCTCAAACAAATAGATCTGGTATGTGTAGATGTTTCTTTTATTTAAAGTTTCAACACTGGCTCTGATACCACTGGTGATCCCAATTGATAGATCTTTTTAGCTTGTTAAAAGGCTTAGTTGTATTGAAGAAATACTATGACAACTATGATGAAACTTTGATTAAATATATCAATGGACTATGTGGAATCTTGTTCTTTGATTTAAGAAGAATTAAGCAATAAAACAGTATTCAAACAAGATGTATAATACCTCAACTTCAAACCTTATTATATTAATACAATAAAAAAATAAAAACACTTTTTAATAGTGTTAGGGTTATACAAAACATTGAAGCTATAACAAAACGATTTCTAGATGATATATGAAGATGAGATATTGAGATACTAACCTACATGCCCTAGGGTTCCCTTTATACACCAAGGAACCCTAATGGGCTTACAACGCGTTTTCTATACTTTCATATCTTTTCCTTAAAATATCTTATTCTTTTCACATAAGCAAGTAGCTAAACTTTATAACTAACGTATAACTTATAACTGACAGCAGAAACTCTTCTAGCAGTAGTAACTAATACTAGTAGTAGTAACTTTACAACTAGCAGTAGTAATGACTTAGAATATTTCCTGCAATCTTCACCAGTAGTAGAAACTATAACCAGCAGTAGTAATCTTCATAACTAGCAGCAGTAACTTAAACCAGTAGTAGTAATGGTTAAGAAGCCTTTTATTCCCAACAGTAGTTATTCTTCCAACGTCATTTCACCTAATTAAAAGAGTGATACTTTTAGTAAGGTTCCCTTATTGAAATAGATATCTAGTGTGTGCCTAAATGTGACAGATGTGGAGTAACGATTAACTCGACCTAAAAATAAAATCCTAAGAGTTAATCCAAACGCTCCTTAAGGTGATTTTGCTCTTCCATAACATGTCGAAAATAATATGTATTATGTTCTTGTCATTTGGTCATGAGATCATTTTGCTTGTGTTTAAAAAAACTTTTTTAAGTTGTATTAACAATGCATAACAACAATATTATTATGTTCCTAACATGAGTGATTTGAAAATAAAATTGGGGTTTTGGTTCGAAATCAATTTTTTGACAAATTTACTAGTGTATGTAAATCCTATGTCTAAGGGAAGCATATTAGTTATGCATTATATCCTAGCAGTCCTAATTGTACAAAATTGAAAGAAAAATAAAAAATCCCCAATTTTAATTTTTATGTTCATCACGAACCCTAGACTCAAATTGAAACAACAATAGATGAAATGACTTACAATTGATGATCTTTGTGATGTTATGGATGATTATTAGTGATGATTTGATCTTCAATTAGTGTTTTGGTGGTTGATTTTGAGTTTTGGGTTGTTTTGGTTCGTGTTCGTCCCACCAGCAGGAGGAAAGGGGTGTTTGTTTTTCAGTTGTGAATTTTTTTTTTGACTAAGTATAGATTTTGGTGTCTGCTGGTGGCGGTCTATATCGGATTCAGGGGGCGCCTGACAAAAGATTAGGGGCTGCTGAGATATTAGGGCCGCCACGTATTATGGAATTTTTGGACTTTTTAAATTTTAACACGAATTTACTAGAGAGAGTGACTAATTAATTTGCATTTCGCGAATTAAAAATATCTAACATGAGTAGTTAAATTATCACGACGCAGAATGGAACGCAGACTAAAATTGAGACAGAAGAAAGAGAAGCGGACTAATACAATTTATGGAATGTGTTCCATCATTCCTAAACCAAGACGTAGATAGTTAAACGATTCACGTTTAAGGGGTTTCGTAAGAATGTCGGCGATGTTGTCGACGGACGGCACTTTTTCGATTGAGATATGTCCTTTCTGGACATTATCACGAAGAAAGTGGTGACGAATTTCGATGTGTTTGGTTCGAGAATGTTGCACCGGGTTTTTGCTAAGGTCAATCGCGCCTTTATTGTCGCACATGATCGGGACGTCGTCGAGTCGAACGTCGTAGTCGATAAGAGCTTGTTTCATCCATAGTGCTTGTTGACATGCCTTTCCGGCGCTTACGTATTCGGCTTCGGTAGTGGATATAGCAAGAGCGGTTTGTTTCTTCGAGAACCAAGATGTCAAACAACATCCCACGAACGTACAAATACCGCTAGTGCTCTTTCGGTCCACATAATCTCCCGCATGATCAGAGTCGGCATATACTACTGTTTCTATGTCGGTCCCTTTAGGATACCATAATCCTAAGTGCGTAGTGCCTTTAATGTATCGGAAGATACGCTTAACCGCTTCAAGGTGAGAGGTTTTGGGAGCCTCTTGGAAGCGGGCATAAAGGCAGACACTAAACATGATATCGGGCCTACTTGGCATTAGGTATAATAAACTACCTATCATGCCTCGATACTTGGTACTATCTACCGACTCACACTCTTCGTCTTTCGTGAGTTTGGTATCGGAGGACATGGGGGTTTTCATTGGTTTAGATTCTTCTAAGCCAAATTTCTTAAGCATTTCTTTAATATATTTATATTGATTAAAGAAAATTACATCTTTCATTTGTTTTCTTTGTAGTCCAAGGAAGAAGTTAAGTTCGCCCATCATGCTCATCTCGAACTCGTCATGCATGGAGCTTGAAATCATATGACCTATTGCCTTGTAATCACTGATGATTTTAGCAGATTTAGTTGGGTATTTTTCTTAAGAATAAGGATGAAAACTAGTGCAATCATTAATAAGGGAATTTGTGTAAGACAGATAGAGAACAATTAAATCAAAAAAGTTAAGACCATTAGAAGTTGATAATGGAAATATTTAAGAACAAGGAGGTTATTGAAAATTGTGGGATAAAAAAGGATCTAAGAGGGAATATAGTAATGCCAAAACTCCAAACCAAAATAGTGTTGTGAGAGAAAGAACAGGACCCTTATTGAGGCTGCTAGGACCATGCTTGCAGATTCATTTTTACCTAACACTTTTTGGGCTGAAGCAGTTAGTACTGCTTGTTATGTTCTAAATAGGGTATTAGTGACCAAAGCTGACTCATAATAAGACACCCCCTTATGAACTTTTATCTGGCAAGATACCATATTATAAGTATTTAAGACCTTTTGGTGCCCATGTGACCATCTTGAATACCATTGACCACCTTTGGCAAGTTTGCTGGAAAAATCAGATTGAAGGGTTTTTAGTTGGGTATTCTTACAAGGGCAAGGCTTTTAGGGAATTACATTTAGGAAACCAAAGAATTTGAAGAAAACCTGCACTCACCTTCTTAGAAAACTAACACATGTTGCAGGGAAAAGGTAGCCAACTTGCTTTTTGTCTTGAGTATTTAACTGATTGTATGAATTATCATCTATGTTAGTTCAGAGAATCAAGCTAACCTACATGCAGGTCAACAAGAAGCTAACCAAAATGCAGGTACAGAAGAGATTATTGATGTGTGGGGATTCTAAAAAAGAAGTTGGACTCTGCTCAAGGGACTGTTTGTACTGCCATATGGCTTCTTTTTCTTCTTACATACAAAACACTCCAGCATTAACAACAGATGATAAAAGAGAAGGTCCAAGAGAGGAAGAACAAGTCTTTATGGATGACCTTGAAAGACTTAAGAAGCAAGAAAAGGAAGCTTATGAGGAAGCTGAAGCTCTCAGGAAGAAGTTTGAGACCTTGGTTATAAAAGAAGGAGTTGCTAAGCCTAGCAGTACTAACATTTTTAGTACTGTTAGCACACCAGCCAAAGCTAGCAGTACTAACCCACTTAATACTGCTAGCATACCAGTTAGTACTGCCAGTCCTTATGAGGGACTATCTCTTGCTGATCCAACACATTCTGAAGAAGATGACTCAGAAATACCTCCACTTGAGGATATCTATCAAAATTCCACTGATGGTATCTTCACTACTTCATCTTTTGATGATGAGGGTGCAGTGGCTGACTTCACAAACTTAGAAACTGTTGTGAATGTTAGTCCTATTCCACCATCAAAGGATTCACTCCACTCATCCTAGAGCACTTATTCTAGGAGATCCAAACTCAGCAGTACAAACAAGAAGCAAAGTAAATACAAGTTCTGGAGCTCATGCTTTTGTTAGCTATGTTCAAAAGCAAAAGAGAACTAACCATAAGGACTTTCATCATTGTTTATTTGCTTGTTTCCTGTCTCAACATGAACCCAAGAAGATTTCAGAAGCTCTTGAAGATGAAAGGGCTGAGGGGGGGTTTTTTTGGTGGCTATGCAAGAGGAATTGTTGCAGTTGGAGTGCAAAAGGTGTAGGTCTTAGTAGATTTGCTCTCTATGGGAAGAAGGCTTCGGTACAAAAGTGGGTTTATCGAAACAGATGGATGAAAGAGGCGTTGTGGTTCAGAAATAAAGCAAGGTTTGTTGCTCAGGGTCATAGGGCATGATGAAGGATAGATATGTGAGGTTTTTGCTCGCTGTGGCTGACTTAAGCAATAAGGATCTTTTTGGCCTATTGCTATAATGGGTTTTGTAGTCTATCAAATGGATGTGAAAGTGCCTTCCTTTATGGGAAAATTGATGAAGAGGTATATGTGTCTCAACCACCAGGTTTTCAAGATCCTAAACATCCTAAGAAAGTATACAAGGTTGTAAAAGCTCTCTATGGGCTACATCAAGCTCCCAGAGCCTGGTATGCTACTTTATCTACTTTCTTGTTGAAGAATGGATACAGAAGAGGAACCATTGACAAAACTCTCTTCTTAAAGAAGGACAAAAATGATATCATACTTGTTCAAGTCTATGTAGATGATATCATCTTTGGGTCTACAAAGAAATCTTGGTGTGATAAGTTTGAGACATTACCATGAGTGTAGATTTCAGATGAGTTCAATGGGAGAGCTCACTTTCTTTATTGGTTTACAAGTAACAGATAGGAGTGGTATCTTTATGTGTCAGGTAGTATGTTGCAGAAATCCTGAAGAAGTTTGACTTTGCAAATGTAAAGACTGCATAGTACACCAATTGAGACTCAGAAGCCTTTAGTCAAAGGATGAGGAAGCCAAGTGATGTGGATGATCATCTCTAATAGGTCCATGATTTGGCTATTTATGTACTTGACTGCTTTCTAGGACCTGACATTATGTTGCAGTCTGTGGCTTGATTAGGTTTCAGGTCACTCCAAAGATTCTCCATCTAAGTGCTGTCAGAGGAATTTTTAAGGTACCTAAAGGGCAATAACCCATATTGGGTCTTTGGTATCCTGAGTGTTTCTTTGACTTGGAATACCTACTCAAGTTGTGACTATGCTGGACGCCAATATAGACAGGAAAATCCACAACAAGAAGGTTGTCAATTTCTTGCAGGGAGATCATTTTTTGGACAGGGCAAAAAGCAGACTATTGTGGCTACTTTTCTTCTGAAGCAGAATATGTTTATGCTGCTGCAAGCTGCTGGTAGTGGGGCAAGTTTATGGATTCAGAATCAAATGTTAGAATTATGGGTTCATCTTTATGATCAACAACATCTTAACATTGATAATGAGAGCACCATTTGCATTGTCAAGAATCCAGTATATCATTCCAAGACCAAAATAACACATTGTTAATTTTAGGCACCATTTCATAAGAGATGCTGATGAAAGACAAATCATTCAGGTGCTTAAATCCACACTGATAATAACTGTAGCTGATTTATCCAGGCATTTGATGTTAGCAGGTTTTAGTTCTTGGTTGTTAATATTGGGATGATAAATCCATAAGCTGCATTGGTTAAAGGGAGGCAATGTGATGTGTTGTAAAAGTTTGTAAAAGAGAAACAAGTTAACCATAGGTGATGTATTTCTTAAGGTCGTGTATTTCTAGAGGTTTGAAAGAGTTTAGAGAGTTGTTAAGCAGAGTTACTAATGGTACTGAAGCACTCCTGTTACCTACATTGTTCTTTCTTTGGTTGGACAAAGTTAGTACCGCCAGTGCAAAGTTAGTACCGCTGGGCAAAGTTTGTACCGCTTTAGAGATGTTAAAGAAAAATACCGACGAGGGTACAAAGTGTAAATTGAAACGGTTTCCTTGAAATTAGGTCTCCTAAACCTATTTAAACCCATTTCAATTGCGCAGTTTCGTACGCATTCTCTCTCTAAACTACATTCGCACTTACAAGCCCTAATTTCTATTTTCACGACGATCTCTATTTCAAGTAAAATGGCTGTTCTTGATTCATGTCCGAAGCATAACATGGTCGCATACTTGGAGAAGTCTGAAGGGAATGAGGAGTTTCACGAAATCATTGACTTTCTCAAGCGAAGTTCCATTCATTTTGCTCTCACTGTAAGTCCTATTGTATCTACTACATTTGTTGAACAGTTTTGGACGTCTGCTAAGTCCAAAACAATCAACAATGTTAGGCACATTACTGCCAAAGTAGCTGGCAATCAGAAGTCTATCTCTGAGGCATCCATCAGAAGTGATCTTCTTTTTGATGATGCTGATGGGATAGACACATTACCTAATCAAGCTATCTTTGAATGCTATATAGCAAATGGGGTTTTGAGGGGGATTTAACAGTGTTAACATTTAATAAAGCTTTGTTTTCACCCCAATGGAGGTTTTTATTTCATACAAATTAATCATTATGTCTAAAGTTCCAAAAGCACCTCTTGGGATCAAATTTTCGACAAAACATTGCCTCATGCTGTCATTTGTTTAACATCTAATCTAAAGTATTAATTTTTCTAGTTAATTTTTGATGGCATGCTTGACATCTAGATGCTAGAAGAAGTTTTGTTATGTACCACGTTTTATTTCTATCTTTTAGGTAAAAACTAGTTGCTGTGTCAGGTAACCCTTTAGGATCATTTCCCTGTTAAAACTTTAACTAGTAAAGTTTTTTTCCTTGGTTAAGAGGGTTGCATTTCTCAGGAAAGTAAACCCTTTGTTTGCTCTTTGTTGGTACAACCAACTAAGGTATGTGGGGTGCTTCTTCAGAAAGACCATCTGAAGCACTACTACACCCTCCCTATGCTTCCTACTTGTGAAGTACCTTATGAGCCACAGAGATGAACTCATCCTCATGCTCAAACTAGTGATGCGGATACCTATTGAGCACCAGTTAACCATCCCCAAGACCTTTCACCTACTACTACTATTCTACTTTTTTATCAGTATCTTCTGGTGAGAACGTGGAGGTCATTCACTCCAGTGTGATAAATCCCTCTCAGGGAATGTGGGTGTCATGACTATCCAAGGTGGTCTTGATCTTTGTCTATCATTTGTATGTAAACAGGTTTCAGATCAGGCCATGAAATACAAGCCCTTGAAGGCTCAGATCACAAGCTCAAGAAGAAGTATACCTGTTACATCAAACACCATAAAGCATATCTAATATAAGTGTCTCATTGAAAGCAAAGATTCCCAAGGAAGAGCTTCTCAAAGAAACATAGGGTGCACAAAGAGTCTATATCTAAACAAAGAGAAGGAAGTTTGCCAAAAGGAGAATATCGTTTAAAGAGATCCTATATTTGATGAAATGCCTGAAGATAAAATTGATCACATGGAAACAGAGAATGCTAAGAGTGAAGGGAGGACAAGAGAAATGGTGGATGAAGACAAGGAGATTGATGAAGCTAGACTTAGTACTGAAGATGAAGTTAGTACCGTCAAGGAAGGAGTTAGTACTGACTTTGAGAAAGTTAGTACTGATGGATCCAAAGTTAGTACTGACAGGCCAATTGAAGGTACTGAGGAACAAGTTAAAGGTACTGATGAACTTAAAGAAGGTACTGAAGAGCACAATGAAAGTACTGAAGAGCAAAGAGAAGGTACTGAAGAGAAAGTTGAAAGTACTGATGGGCAAATAAAAGGTACTGAAGATCAAACTGAGGAAGAAATGGCTACTCAAACATCCACTTCTAAAATATTTGGAGATGATGAAACAATAGCTAAGGTTCTCCTCAACATGAGTAAAGCCAAAGCAGTTTCTAGAGAAAAGGAGAAAGGTGTAGAGTTGAAGGATGTTGAAGAAACTGATAGACCTAAGCCTACCTCTACAAGATCACTTCTCACATTAAAGCCTCTTCCAAAGATTGATCCTAAAGACAAAGGGAAGAAGAAGATTGAAGAGGAGGATGAATCTGAAAGTGAATCTGATGATATTCCTCAAGCTGAGAAGAAGTTTAAGCAGCTTGAAAGTGATGAAGAGTTGGCTAGGAAAATTCAAGAAGAGTGGGAAGCTGAAGAGGAGAGAAACAGAATTGCTAAAGAAAATGCTGCAAATGAAGAGCTTATAAGAGATTTTGATGATATGAAGGCAAGGGATTGGGCATGTGATTGAATTCTTGCTGAGAAACTTCTAGAACAAGAAAGAGAGCACTTTTTACAAATAGAAGAAAGTGCAAAGTTCCTTCATGGACACATCTGCTGCTCAAAGAAAATTCCTTGGTCACAAAGATCAAGAAGCTATTAGGAATAAACCACTCCAAGAATCAACTATGAATCAAATGATGACCTACATGAAGCGTTCGGTGGGAAACTACAAAACATGCCTGATTGAAATTAGAAGTTTGAGGAAGTACAAGCCTTGTATGATAAGCATCAACGAGGTTGATGAAGTTTTCCATCTCTATTGGGTCTGCTCAAGATGAAGGCTTGATCAGAGATGAACTGAGGTGATTAGTGTTTTCTTTAAACCACACCTATTTATATATATAATATATAATAAAATATAAAATATATAGTAAGTATAATCTAAAAACACAATCAATGAAACCGAGAAGTAGTATAGAATGTTCCCGGGTCGTTTATCCCCAACGAGGCTGGACTAGAGAATCGATACAGTCGGAAGATTGGAGTTTGAATGAGAGAAATGATTTGAGAGTGTGGAAAGCTAAGTTAAACAATAACAAACAAAAACGTTTAAGAAAAACCTAAAAATTATGAAATTAAGCTGAAAAACGGGAGCAGGAATCCCGAACAAGGGGTCAAAAACCTAAAATCTTCAAAATTAACCCTACAAAGAAATTTTTACTTCTAAACTACTCTAGGGGACTAATAACGAAGAATGAAAAAGACTAGACTGAAAACGGAGGTCGTTTGACCCAAAAACGAGTCAAGTCAAAATCCGTACCCGAGCCCCGTTCTTTAAAAATCAAAAGTTTGAAAAATTAACCCTACGAAAGTTTTTCTATTTTTCCTACATAGTATATGACTAAATAAAATTTTCTAAAAAAGAATTTTTTTTTAATTTTTATATTTTTTATGAATTTTTAAACTTATAACGAAATTAAATTATAAAAAATACTAAATTATTTTTAAAAATTCTGAAAAATTTACCTAAAATACTAGACCCTAAATACTACCTAATAAAAATAAGAAGCCTAAAATTCGGCTTATAAATAAGCCCGAAATAAGCTGGAAACAGCTTATAGCTTTAAGGGCCAAAAAGGGTTTAAATACTAAACCCACTTGGGAACTTTACGTAGAAGATCCCAAGGGCGCAGCAGGTAAGGCTTGGTTATATAAAAAGGTGTGTATTTGAGTGGTAGAGGCCGGGTTCGAGTCATTGCTCACCCGGGTTTCCCCTTATCTCCTTTTTTTTTACAAAATCTTTTCAAATTACTTGTTAAGCTCCTGAGCTTTAACATTTTAGAATACGACTTTTTGAAAATGCTTTAAATAAGCTGAAAAAAGGGTTTCTTTGGACAGAAAACTTAAATTAAGCTTAAGGCTTATAGTGGTTTTTTCTTGGTGAATTTATGGACCTTAAGCTAGTATTTGAACTAATAAGTGAAAGAGGTTATATAACCCTAACCTAATAAGCACTTTATGAACTAAAACTAGCAACTAAATAAGCTGAAAAGGGCTTAACTAGACAGAAAACTTAAAAAAGCTTTAAAAGCAATATATGGCTTTTTCTTTATAGGACTGTTAACACAAAATAAGCAGAAAGTAAAAAAAATGAGCACCCCAACTTACATACCATCATCATGAAGTATAAGAACAAATAATTAAGCAATGGGGAGAGGCACCAATAAGACTGTGTTTGCTTTAATCACTCAGTAGTACTAACTTTGGAGTTAGTACTGCTAGGGTGAATTTGGCTTTTTCTTGCACACAATAAGCAATGGAAAGGACAAATAAGCTAGCACAGGCAACAAACCACTTAATAAGCAACTAAGAAGCTAAATCAAACCACTAATAAGCAACCTAATAAGCAAATAAAGAAATAAGCTATTTTCCTAAACTATGCTAGTAAAAGTTCAAGCCTACTTTGAGACTTAAAAATAAAGCTACCTAGGGCCCAAACTTAGGTTTGAAAAAAGTAGGCTTATTAAAGGGGCTTATTGGCTTTCTATAAAAACCAAAAGAACTAAGGGCTTAAGGCTAAATAAGCTAGAAAAGTTGGCTTGAAAAAGGGTGTCTAGCACCAGGGCAAAATGAACTAAAAAAAAGGGACTTATATTGACAGCTTAAAATAAGCTGTCAAATAAGCTCAAATTGAAAAAATGCTTAAAACAGATGAAAAGGGGCTATGGAAAAAGCTTATATTCAAATTTCCATTTTCTAAAAGCAAATTAAACCTGCTGGTTTTAAAGTTGGAAAAAGGGCTTTTTCTTTTTTTAAAAAATGACAACAAATACTTGGCAGTTTTTGACTTAGAGAACAAATGACTCAAGACAAGTTTTAAAAACTTGTTTAAACCTCACAAATGATACACTTTGGCACTAAAACTTCAGGATTACAAGAGCTTATCCAAATAAGCTCTTGTACATCTTTCAAAAACCAATAGATTTAAAGTACACTTTATAAAACTTGAAAACAGTTTTTTGGACTCTCAATCCAATTTAGAGAATAACTGACTCAAAAGGGCTTAATTCTTTAAGACAGAGTTTGCTTATGACCCAACCATCCACCTCTGTTTTGGAACATTTTGGGCTTGTCCCAAACACCCCTTTATATTCTAAAAACGAATTTTAAAACTAATAAGAGCTGAATTAAGCTTAAACTTTTGAAGACAAGTATTAAATATTCAATAATAAGCACTAAGAAGTAAAAAAAACAAAGAGAAATAAGCACTTAAATAAAGAACTTATAAGCTAACAGTACAAATACATTATCTAGACAGTTTTTAGGCAAATGACAATGTAATGATACAAGAGCAACTAAAAGGCATTTTTAAGCTTAAATAAACACAAATAAGCACAAAAAGACATAGATAAGCTGAAAATAAGCCACAATAAGCAATGCTACAGTAACAATAAGCTAAAATTTAAAAAGAAAGAATACCTTTAATCCTTGCTCAAAACAGGATTGTGTGCACCTAAATAAGCTCTAAGACCTACCCAAGCTTATAAATAAGCTAAACTAAGAAACCCAATGAGCCATCCTTGTTTGCTCATTCATCCTTTTGCTTGATCAAACAGTACCTTTTTTTTCTTCTTTTAAATTTTCCTTAAATTTTTGTATCAAAGTTGAAAACAGATTATATAGAGCTTATATTAAGAGCTTATAAGGTTTTTAAAGAGACATAAGTAACTTAGAACACAAATGTAAAACTAAACTGAATTTTCATTAAGAAGAGAATACAAGTACATTAAGTTAAAAATTTAACTGAACTAAAATTACACACTTAAAAAAAACTAACTCTAACTAAAAACTACTCTCTTGCCAACATGGCTTACAAAAGCTTATATAGGAAAATAAGCTAGGGTCTTCCTTTTGTCTTCACTTCTGTGTGTGCTTCCTTGTAGACACACAAACAGTCTTGTGTGCTTGTTGTGAGAGTGTAGAAAACACAAAGCAATCCTAGCCCTTGGATTGTCTTGGTGCCCACTCAAAATCGTCACAGCCATTGATTTGAATGGTGGGTTTTTGGATTGCCAGCTTGGCATACCCATGTGGGGAGTGGGATTTGTTATGGTGATGGTTTTGGAGTGTTGTGGGGAGTCAACGAGGTTGACATTGACAAGAGGGGGGGAGTTATAAGCTTTGGCGGGAAATAATTGTGGAAGATATATAGTAGTTTAAAATCCAGGGGTGAAGTTTGGGGTTTTGTCAAAACTAGTCCCTCATGGTGTATGTGTTGTTTGCAACACACGTCCTTGTGTTTATAAAGGTTTTGAAACTTGGCAGAATGAGCCCTTGTGGTTAATACTTTGGTGGATTGGCAGACTTGGCCCTTGTGGTATTTTTCCTCTTTTCCTTTATAAAATAAGTTTAAGGGATGCAAAATTTTGGCCCTAAACTTATTTTTCTTTATTTTTGACTTTGGATTTGTCGGGGTTAGATCTTTGGTGACTCTTTTGATTGGGCTTTGACTTACTTTGTCTTTTCAGCTTTTCCATTTCCGTGTCGGTTTTGTCGTTTTGTCTCGTTTTTGTCCCTTTTCTTAGAATATACGTTTCCAGCAACAATCAACCAGTTAGCAAAACAAGCATATATTTGGCATTTTAAGTCCGTTTTTGGTTATTTTAGCTCGTTTTTAAAGGTAAAAGGTATGTGTAATTAAACACATACCAAAATCCCCCATACTAAGGTATTGCCGTGTCCTCACGCAATGCTATGAAGTAAGCATTTAGAAAACTAAGAATCTCAATCACCCTCGACTAATAACCTCGAAAAGTAGCTAAGCGTTCATCGAGGGAGTCAAAGACTCATAAGTTTTGAAAATCCCCGTCTTTACCCTTTTTTATATATACACCTATTCCTACACATCTTTTTGTATTTTTTTTCATTTTTCATATTACTCAACTAACTAGAATGTTTTGACTTTCGTTATTTAATAACTTTAAGGGATCGTAGAACAAGATGCATTTCGATCCGAGAATGCCCCAAAAAGGATAAATTCATCGTTCTCAACTTTTCACTTATTCCATACCAAGCTTAAAACGAAATCACCGTTAATTATGAGCTAAGATGCTAACACTACTCATGTTTGCAAGTTGTAAACTTTTCACTCCCGACAATTTATATCTTAAGGTGTATGTGCTATTTTGAATTTCAACCATGGATCAATGTTTTACAACATTCTATGTTTCACGTTCCACCTGAGAATAATGAGTTTGAAGGCGAGATCATCCCATGTAGCGACTTTCGTCTCGGCACATCCCAACCTTGCGGTTAAGTGACCAGGCTTTTGACACCCCACAGAGACTAGTATCGGGACTCACGGACCTTAGGTTTCAAAAACTCTCAGGTTTTCCATATGCACATAGCTCATAAAATATAATAGCCAAAGTTCAAAAGCATATTTGAATTTAACAAAAAGAGACTTTTTATTCATACTTAATATTAACCATTATTGCACTTTGTAACCCTCAACTTTTTAGAAGGCTGCAACATCGGTTGTGAGCCGGCAAGATGCAGCAAACTTTTATCAGTCTCGGATTATTATTCTTACTATGGGTTTTCTTTAGAAGGCTGTAACATCGGTTGTGAGCCGGCAAGATGCAGCAAACTTTTATCAACCCACAGTTTATATTTATTATATTTTTGCATTTTTCATCATCATTTTTTTTACATTGGGAAAACGTCTTTTTGAAAAATTCAAGTATAAATTTGAACTAAGTCTAAAGTTTTTGCTATATACTACATAAAAATTATTGATTTAAGTTTAATTTCCAAAAGTAGCACGTATATTAATCAGGTTAGAATCTTATGGGAGAAAAAGCGACAAATTACACACATGAGCTCTTAAGATTTCCAAATAATCCTTGTTTAGCATCCAATTCATACTTAACACACTTATCATTTTTACTTCTTCGCGAATATTCGCGAACGCTTAGTCTAAAAGTTAAAGAACAAGCTAGAGCTCAACACGCTCGATCGAGTCAAAATTTACTCTTATTCTACCCAGCAGGAAAGTCAAAATTGTGACAAAACACTTATTTTATTTTTGAAAATTTTTTAATTTTTTAATTTTTTTTGAAATTTTGGTGGTAAAAACGGGATTACGTGATAACAACGGCTGCAGGCACAATCAAATCGAAGATCCCCCCATACTAGAATGAAACATTGTCCTCAATGTTTTTACGAAGGGTTTCTACATAAATCCTAAGCCGTTTTTATGAATTATGCTTAAGCTAAACGTTAGTCTATATAAGATTATGATATCGGGATTCCCAATGAAGCTGAGGATTTGTGAAGATCTTGTGATCGAAAGGATAAATATGCGAGCACGAGAGGCTTCAAAAATCCGGGACATCCTGGACAATACAACACAGAACACAAAACATGGAAAAGGTAGAGGCAAGCATCCTCACAACAACTAAACACTTATTCAGTATAAGGCTAGCAATATCTAATACTACTAATAAACTAGGATAAGCATGGGGTGCCTCCCACGAAGCGCTTTGTTAGGGTCACTAAGTTGAACCCAATCCCTTGATATTAGTTGTCCTTAGGAATGGTTTGGAGGGGTCAGGGATCATCCTAGCAGGGATATCACTCCAAGTAGTGCTTTGAGTCGCCTGACATTTACTTTGAAGTTTGGCCCGGAGTTTTGGGATAACTCAACGGTGCCATATGGAAAAACTTAAACAATGGTAAATGGTCCTGACCAGCGGGACTTCAACTTGCCGGAGAAAATTTTCAATCTTGAGTTAAAGAGGAGGACTTGATCACCGACGTTGAAAACGCGGTTTTTGATCTTTGCGTCATGAATCCTCTTAGTTTTCTCTTGTAGATCAAAAGAATTTTCATAGGCTTGATCACACAGTTTACTTAATTCATTGAGTTATTATCTTTGCGTTGATCACCGCTGTTTTTGAGATCATGGTTTGCATTTTTAAGGGCACAGTAGCTTTTTGTGCTTTAACTCAATCGGCAGATGACATGCCTTACCATATAAGCTTGTACGGAGCTGGCACCCGTATGGGTGGCTTTGTACGCGTTGTACGGAGAGCGCCCAGAGAGGTCATCTAGTTTTATCCGACCAAGAGGCACGATTTTCGCCCACTGTCCTTTCAAGAATTCTTTTTAAACCACGATTCGATACCTCAACTTGCCCACTTGTTTGTGGGTGATACGCGGCGGAGAGACGATGAGTGACTCCATATTTAAGCATAACCTTTGCAAACTGGTCATTGCAAAAATGTGTTCCACGATCACTGATGATGGCACAAGGGGCACCAAATTTGGCAAAGAGAGATTTAAGAAATTTGCAAACAACGCAGGCGTCATTGGTGGGGAGCGCCTTTGCTCAACCATATTGACAGGTAGTAGACAACCACAGTATTGTATTTTTTGTTGCCTCTAGAAGATGGGAACGGTCCCATGAAATCGATGCCCCAAACGTCAAAGATTTCACAAACTTGGATGGAATTTGATGGGCATCTTATCACTTCTGTGAATTTTTTCCTTGTCGTTGGACGAGTCACCATTTTTTACCAATCGTGTGCCAATCTTTGTTTATATTGAAAGGCCAAAAGAATCGGACATCGAAGGACCTTTTTGGCGGTTGAGATTTGCACCGTGATGTCCCCCGGTGGGTCCATTGTGGCAAGCTTCGAGAATGTCAGAGAGCTTCTTTGCCGTGCACACACCGCCGGATCATTTGATCGCCATTATTTTTGAACAAGAAGGGGTCATACCCAGAAGTAGGTGTTTGGACATCTTTGAAAAACTTGTTTTTCTGTTGGATGACATTCCTTGACAACGGGAAATTCCCGCATGGTAGTTTGCAAAATCTTGCCAAACCATGGGGTACTATCAAGACGAAGAGCACACAGCATTCAAGAGTTTCCGTGAGGAAATGTTTCCGTGATTTCCTTGTTCTTGAGTTTATCTTGATGAGGGTCTCAGTCTAGAATAGATGATCGGCGGCCAGATTCTTGCGGGGGGGGGGGGGGGACTCCTTTTTTGTCTCGGATGACATCTTCGAATGCTGGAGCAAAAAGGATCCACGCATCAGTCTTGGCTTAGCATCTTTTCTTAGCGAAGAGAATACTTTATAGCAGAATGGTCGGTTATACACTATGCTCTTAGTCAAAACAAGATATGACCGAAAATTTCTTAAAAGCGTTATACTACGGCAAGCAATTCTTTTTCGTCGTAGTGTAGTGTGTGAGCTTCAGTCATGGTTTGCTTGGCATAGTTGTATAGGTTAGAAATGCTTGTTTTTGGTTGCCCTAGGACTGCCCCAAATTGCCAAAATTCACTTGCATCACACATGTAGTTCGAAGGGCTATAGTCCCAGTTAGGAAGCAATCAAATCGTGAGCCTACAGTCAATTTTCTTTTAAGTGTTTAAGGATTCAGAATACCTCTTTTGAGAAGGAAAAATGGAGTCTCTTTTTCAAGCAGGTGGTCATTTGGGCGGGATTATTTTTGAAGTCTTGTATGAACCGTGGAAAACCGGCATGCCCTAGAAAAATTTCGGAACCTTTCATAGTAGTCGGGTGAGGACGCTTGGCAATAACGTCAACTTTAGCTCGATCGACCATTTTCAATTCCCGGTTTTAGAGATTTTGTGTCCAAGAACAATGCCTTCTTTTACCATGAAATGGCTTTTCTCCCAGTTTAGGACCAAATTGGTGTCTTCACACCGTTTCAACATTTTGTCCAAGTGGGATAGGCATGTAGAGAAAGAATCCCCGAAGACTGAAAAGTCATCCATAAACACTTCCATCGTTTTTTCGATCATGTCGTGGAAGATTGCCATCATACATCGTTGGAACGTGCCAGGTGCATTGCATAGCCCAAAAGGCATGCGACGATAGGCAAATGTTCCGTATGGGCAAGTAAAGGTTGTCTTTTCTTGGTCCTTCGGGTCTATGGGAATCTGGAAATAACCCGAAAAGCCATCGAGGAAACAATAGAATTGGTTTCCCGCGAGTCTTTCGAGCATTTGGTCCATGAAGGGAAGTGGGAAGTGGTCCTTTCGGGTAGCCTCATTCAACTTTCTGTAGTCGATGCACACTCTCCACCCTGTGACCAATCGAGTCAGAATAAGATCATTTTCATCGTTTTTGACGACGGTCATGCCACCCTTCTTCGGTACACAATGCACCGGGCTTACCCATGGACTGTCAGAGATCGGATAAATCAATCCGGCGTCAAGAAGCTTTTCAACTTCTTTCTTGATGACGTCGTGGATTTTTGGGTTTACCCGTCTTTGATGCTGAACCGTAGGTTCGTAGTCCTCTTCCATGAGAATTTTGTGGGTACAAAACTCTGGGTTGATACCCTTGATATCAGAAAGTTTCCAAGCGATGGCTCGCTTGTGGGACTTAAGAACCTCGATTAGAGCTGCCTTTTCCTCATTCTTCAAGTCTTTTGCAATTATGACGGGCAACTTGTCGTCACCCTCCAAAAATGCATATTCTAAATGAGGTGGCAAGTCCTTGAGTTCAACCTCAGGGGGCTCATTAACGAAAGATTTTTCATTGTTTGCTTCACAAATCTTAAGATCTTTTCGAGTTTCAGGAAAATAATTTCCTTGGAGAGGTGGTGATGGTTCACTATTGAGAATTGCTTCGAGGAGAAGTATGTCCCCTTCAGGGTCATAATATGTTGGATCAACTTCCGGTGAAGTTGGATCATCCTCTAAAGCAAGAAAAGAGTCGGCTTCTTCGAAAAGGAGAAAGTCACTGTCCCCGAATGGAGTTAAGGTTGGAGAAGAAGTAGAGACGATTGGATCATAGTAAGGAGTGGGATTGCCACTCGAGATCACATTTGAGAAACCAAGAACTTCTTGAGAGTATTCTTCACAAGCCATATCAATGACGTCAATTCGGTTTGCCGTCATATGATTGTAGTCAGCCGTGTACCTCGAAGTTTGGTCCAGATTGAATGTAATGGCCTCTCTGCCAACACGAAGGGTTATCTCACCCTCGTATACATCGATTAATGCACGACTTGTCTTTAAGAAACTCCTCCCGAGAATTAAAGGTACTCGGGGGTCTGGCTCAAAATCGACGACTACGAAATCTGCAGGAAATTGGAACTTTCCCACCGTCACATAGACGTCTTCAGCGATACCGATTGGTTCAGAGAATTGGAACGTCCCGCTAAATTCAAGCGTTAGCAAGTTGGGGTTAGTTTGGAAGAGATAGCGAGTTTTTTCCAGAACGGAATATGGCATAAGATTAATGCTTGCACCAAGATCGGCCAAGGCCGCTTGCATGTATAATCCTGGAAAATTCACCAGAAAGAGAAATCGCCAGACGTCAGTTTCTTTGGAAACTGTTTAGGATGACGACTGAGCAATTCTCATTCAATGGGGTTCTAGCCATTTCACTCAACTTTTCCTTGTTTCCGATTAAGGTTTTTAGAGTCAGAACCGAATTTTTAGCATGAGCCATCCAAGCATCCGTAAAGCTGAATTTCGTAACTCAAATCCAAAAGATTTCATAGAATTTCTCAATTTGGTCGTTAGCTTTCTCACGACGTCTTTCATCATTTCTTCTTGAAGGAAATGGAATCGATGCTTTTTGGTTAGGCCTTGAGGCACTAACTGGAGCATTTGCGGGTTCAGAGATTGATTCATGATTGACAACAGGGACAACCGGAGGTGGGACGTCTTCGGTGCTTCCGTTATTAGTAGGATGCATCGTGTCCTTTGTGACCTCGGTATCACGTTCTACTACTTTAGGAGAAGAAGTAGTATGAATCGCGGGTCCCTTGTAAGCTACACCACTTCGAGTGGTAATACCCTTTAAATCCTCTTTCGGGTTAGTAACGGTGTTACTAGGAAGAGTTCCCGAAGTAGAGGCGGTATTCATCTTGATGAAGTTACCTAGCATACTTTCAAGTCTTTGGTTTGAAGTAGCCAAGTTGTTCAATTGATTTTGCATGTTTTGACCTTGAGTTTGCATGTTCCTCATCACAGCATCATTAGCTTTTACGTAGCTATGGAAATCTTCCTTTGATACACCTTGAATTTGAGGAGCTGGAGCTTGATAGGCGGGAGCTTGATAAGCAGGAGGTTGAACAACCTGAGGTCGATAGACTTGACCTTGATGAACCGGGGATTGGTAAGCTGGAGCTTGATTGAAATTCCCTCGGTTTTGGTTGTAACGATTCTGATTGTTTCCTTGATTTTGCACATGATGGTTTTGAACGGGAGGAAAACCGGGTGGTCGAATTTGATTTGAAATCGGGGCTCGATAACCGGTGTTTCCTTGGTTGAAATTAGCTGCGGCTGCTTGAGAGACATATTCTTGGATATTATCTCTATAAACATTGCCAGAAGTGGCTGGACAAGTTTGGTAGGAATGAGCACCACCGCAAGTAACACAACTTTCCTCAACCGCTTTGACAGGAGTAGGAGCGGGAGATTGATTTTTCTTGTCAAGGAGTAAAGCTTTCACCATTTCTTTTAACTCAGCAACTTCGGAAGAGATTCCGGGGGTGGAAGTGCTCGCACTCACTTTGGCAACAACGGGTTTGTTGCGTGAATTACGGACTTTGGACTATGCTTCATATTATCGTAGGCAATCAAAAGAAAGGGCCAAAAAATTTTTTCTGTCCAAAAAGTTTGCCACCAACCGCGGGCGGAATTTAACGAATCTTGATCGTTAGAGTTCAAGGCATTATAGAATGTATCGAGTTGATGCAACTCAGAAAATCCATGATGTGGACATGCCCGAAGAAGATCATTAAATCGATCCCATGCTTCATAAAACGTCTCATCAAATCTTTGTTGAAATCTCGTGATTTCATTTCGAAGATTTGTGGTTTTAGAAGGAGGGAAAAATTTGTTGATGAATTTTGAAACAAGATCATCCCATGTTTGAATACGATTGAGGGGGTCTTTGTCTACCAAATCCGGCTGCACACTCGAGGAAAAATGGAAAAGCATAACATTACGACAAACTCAATCTCGGGACGTTCGGGAAACTTCATCGTAGAATTAGATCTTGTTGAAAATATCGGATGTGGGGCCTGAGGACTCATTTGTCAAGTCGCGAAGATTGCTTGTTTTAGAACGAGGTTGATTAAACCATGCTTCAAACTCAAAGTTAGCAATGATTTCAGTGATACAATTGCATCTTCGTACCCTCGTGGGTGCTGTCTAGCACATTAGCCATGTTACTTACATCCATTGAGGTGGGGGAGGAGGTGGATTTTCAAGTGGTTCTTCAAGATTAAACGGTTCAACAACAGGAGGTGGGGCCTGGTGTTGTTGATTATGAAGATTGCGAGTTTGGGAACGAGTGTGCATACACTAAGAAAAATTTACACTAATTTTTTTTTTTTGGTTTTTGGTTTATCGAAAGTAAATTCAACAATTTATTTTATATCTGGACAAACGAGAATGACAACTTAAACCTAATAATCGACAAGCTTCTCGGTAACATCTTCAAAAGATAAACCGCCCAAAGGAGGCGGAGGAATAGGAACGCGTGAAGCTTATTAAAAACTTTTCCTTTAGGGTCGTAGTTCCACTATCTAACCGGTGAAGGAAAAAAAAAACAAACCCGCCTTATCCCCCTCTTAGAGTTTTGTTTATCTTTAAGGTGAACCGTACCTCGCAAGGACGACAACAGGCCAGTTTTTTAAATCTTTTTGTTCATAATTGGGAACCAACAAGTTCACCGGAAGTTATTATGATAATACCTCAGTTGAGAATATTATATTTTGGTATTTTACCAATTTGTGAATTTTATTGATAATTAAAAACAATGTTTTTATATTTTTGATTTTCTTTTTTTTTTGGTTTTTTTTATTATAATTATACTAAAAAGAAAATGAAAATATTTTTGTACTTTTTAAGTTTTTTTTGATTTTTTTTTAGATAATATTCACAGCTTCAAACACAAATGATCAAGAGCAACGATTGTCGGTATCACAGCCTCCCCGGCAGCGGCGCCAAAAATTGATTATTTATTTTTCAAACTATAATATATATATAATATATAACAAAATATATAATATATAAATAGTCTAAAAAACAAAACAACTCAATAAAACCAGGAGCAGTATAGACTTTTCCCGGGTCGTTAATCCCCAATGAGGCTGTGCTGGAAAATCGATACAGTCGGAAGATTTGAGTTTGAAGGAGAGAAATGATTTGAGAGTGCAGGAAGTTAAATTAAGCAATAACAAACAAAAACGTTTAAGAAAATCCTAAAAATTACGAAGTTAAGCTAGAAAACGAGAGCACGAATCCCGAACAAAGGGGGAAAAACCTAAAATCTTCAAAATTAGCCTACGAAAGAAAGTTTCACTGGTCTAAACCACTAGGGACAAATAACGAAGAATGAAAAAGACTAGACTGAAAACGGAGGTCGTTTGACCCAAAACCGAGTAAAGACAAAAACCGCACCCGAGCCCGTTATTTAAAAGTAAAAAAGTTACAAAAACGACCCTATGAAAATTTTTATATTTTTCCTACAAACTATATGACTAAAGAAAATCTTCCCCTTCTTTTTTTTCGAAAACTTTGTGAACCAAAGTTGTTAAGCTTATTGAGCTTAACAACTTTCAAAACTACAACCTTTTTTGAAAGCTTATGAATAAGCTGAAAATGAGCTTTTAAAGTCGACAGTTGGCTTAAAAGAGCTTAAGGCTAAAAAAAACTAAGTCTTTTGGATTTTGTGGACTAATAAGCTAGACTTGGACTAAAAAGCTAAAAGGGGGACTTAACCTAACCTAGATAAGCACTAAGGTCTAAAATGGGGCAACTAAATAAGCTGAAAGAGGGTTTATAAGACAGAAAACTTAAACTAAGCTTAAAAGGCAAAAAGGCTTAACTCTGGGGCTGTTTACACAAAATAAGCCAAGGAAATGGCAAATAAGCAAACACAGCTAACTACACAAACAAAATAAGCTATGAACAAGAATAAGCAACTTAGGATAAGCTCAATAAGCCAAAGAGTTTGACTTAAACCCACAGCAGTACTAACTAAGGAGTTAGTACTGTTGGGTATGAATATGGGCTTAAAAGCTTAATAAGCCAAGGAAAAAGGGAATAAGCTATCTAAGATCACTAATACTCCTAATAAGCAAATAAGAGCCTAAATTCAACAACTAAAAAGCTCTTAATAAGCTAGAAAGAAATTAAGCAGTACCTACACTAGAGCTAAGTAAAAACAGCCAAAGGGCTACTTTTAGCTTAAAAATAAGCTATCAAAAGGGCTTTTTAAGGACTGAAACAAAGAGGGCTTATCAAAGAGCTTATAGGCTCTTAAGATAAGCCAAAAGCTAGGGCTTAAGTTC
This sequence comes from Tanacetum coccineum, assembly GCA_026074375.1. Classification (NCBI taxonomy): domain Eukaryota; kingdom Viridiplantae; phylum Streptophyta; class Magnoliopsida; order Asterales; family Asteraceae; genus Tanacetum; species Tanacetum coccineum. The sequence continues at coordinate 1,196 of BQNB010006522.1, read as the reverse complement.
ACTAAAAAGCTAGATGGGTGGGCTTAAAGTGGGCCCCTTAGCACCAGGGCAAAACTAGTGCTAAAACAAGGGCTTAATTGACAGCTTAAAATAAGCTGTCAAATAAGCTCAAATTAAAAAGAAAAGTTGAAACAGATGAAGAACACTAGGAAATGGACTTGTGCACAAATTTTGAGTTTCTAAAAACAATTTAAAATTGCTGATTTTTACTCTTGAAAAAGGGACTTTTTGCTTTTATAAAAATGACACTTGAAATTTTGGCAGGTTTGACTCAACAAGTCAAATGACCAAAGGATTTTGTCAGCTTGTTTTAAACACACAAATGACACCCTTTTTTTAAACCACAACTCAAAATTTCAAGTGCTTATCCAAATAAGCACTTGTAGCTTTTTTTAAAAACCACAGTTTCAAAAGGTACTTGCAAACACTTGAAAAACAAGTTTTGACTGAAAAAATGTTGGAAAAACAGGCTTAAACAAGCTCAAATACTTAAGCTAAAACTAACTTATGACCCCAACCCATACCAAACTTGTTTTGACCCGTTTTCATGCTTAACCCAAACACCCCTTAATATTCTAAAAACGAATTTTAGAGCTTATACAATCTGATTTAAGCATTCATTTTTAGAATCAAGTATAGTTCAACATTAACAAACATAAATATAGCATAAACAACTAAGAAATACAAACTTAAGCTAAGAATCAGCACAAATGAGCTATTTGCTACAGTAACTTTAAAGCAAAAGTTTAAAAAGAGGTGTACCTTAATCCTTGCTTAAACAGGATTTTTGAATTCCCTAAGAAGCTCTAAACTTACCCAAAGCTTATAAATAAGCTTAAACTAAGCAAACCCAATGAGCCATCCCAAATTGCTCATTCATCCATATGCTTTATCCAACAGTAACTTTGTCTTTAGAATTTTTTTTTGAATTTTTCCTAGATTTTTGATTGATAGTTTTAAAAACAGTTTGAAAGAAGTATTTATAGCTTATATGACTTATAATCTCTTAAGGATATTAAATAAACGGTAACACATCAAACTCACTTCTCATTAATCTTAAAAAAGAAAGTACATAAAAGTTTTAAAACTGAAAAGAAATTAGTCTTCTTGCAAGTGTGCTTTCTTGTAGACACACAATTGAAGTGTGTTTGTTGTGAGAGTGTAGACAGAAACAATCCTGGCCCTCCATTTGCCTT
>BQNB010006521.1:0-94527 GCA_026074375.1 Tanacetum coccineum | reverse complement strand
GTAGTAGCTAGATCTTGGTGATCTTTATAAGTATAGTTAGATCGTGGTGATCTTACCAAGTAGTGTTAGATATTTGTGATATAAGTAGTGTGGTTAAGTGAAGTCTTGAAGTTGTGAAGAAGTTGTGAAGTTGTAAAGAGGTTGTGAAGTTGTGAAGAAGTCTTGAAGTTGTGAAGTCGTGAACAAGTAGTGAAGTCGTGTTGTGATAGATTGGTTCTAGCTAAGATTAGAACTCGACATTTAGCTTTGTGTCGTAAATCGGTGTAAGCAACGTTATGTACGGTTTTCTCCGCCATAAGGGAGCTTGTTGACATAGTGAAGAAAACTCTCGAGTTATGTGCTTTGGGAGTGGAGTAGGGTGAAGAGGTGCTTCGTTACCGAACCACTATAAATCCTCGCGTTGTGGTTTGATTGTTTTTACTCTTATCTCTTGTCTTGCATTATTTTCTCATACTATCTTATAAATTGCTTAGATAAGTATATTGTTTATATTGCGCAAGTGTTGAATTCACATAAAGTCGAATCTAGAATTTTTACAAACACTTTAAAACCTTAAATTAAAAAGCGGTAAACTATTCAACCCCCCTTCTAGTTTTCCAAAGAGCGTAATGTTATAATCATAGATTTTTGCAAATTTACAAAAGAATTACATATTTTAGATGTTACACAAGTTATATTTTCAAAAATACTTAAAAATTTTGAATTTTCTAGTAGCTGGCCTCATGACGCCGTCAGGAATATCCTGACGTCGTCACAGAGGTCAAGCTGACGACGTCGCGTACAATCTGTAACGCCGTCTCCACACTCTATGAAAATTCACTTTTTGTTTTTGATGAAAAATTTCCTGTACGCAATATTCTAAGTTATTTCCTGTACCAAATACTGCATAAAACCTGAGATTTGACAATACAATCATATGACTCGAAACAAACACACAAGACACTCAAGACACACAATACACACCTAATATGCAAGAAATAAAAGATTGGGTTGCCTTCCAATAAGCGCTTGTTTTTGTTCGAGTCACGAGCCTGACTCTACGCTTATTTGACGCGCAAAAGGTGGGTCTCCCCTACACTTGAGGTTAAGTAAGGGTAATAGTAGCGATACACACCATTTTGATGGAGGTACGCTATGTGGGGTGAAGGTGGCGTGGGAATGGTCAAGGGTTCTACTACCTTCATTCTAAAACTACTCGGACTATATGGGTTGATGGGTGGGTCGGTTCCTCTCTTTTTTCTCCTAGATTTACATCTAAGAATGAAAGATTGGGTAAAGGTTGAGGCTTCGGTTCATCAACATTAAGAAACTCCCTAGAACTAGAAAAAAGGTCATGACTACAAGTATTCAAGCCTAAGTCCTCTAGTTTCATGTGGTCCAAAGGTTCTATCTCCATTGGGATTCCTATAGTCTCTTCTACTTCTTTCGGGTGAGTCGCAGGCGGTGTGTATAACTCAATTGATAGAAGGACTTGTGGGGTGCATTATGGGCTCGGATTATCCACCTTATCCCCCATCGTATCTAGATCACCTATAGGCTCATCATCTAATCATGCCATGCACTTAGGCATCTTAACCATAACTATCTCACATTCTAAATCCTAGTTATATGTTCTCTTAGGTTGTGACTTAGGCAATTCTATCATGTCATCTAACTTACGGGTCATTGCTATGGAGCTCTTCTCAAAAGTTTGATGCAATTGGTCACTTTTCCTAAGGGTCTCACCAATAAAAGTTGATCCTAAACACCTACCGTCATAAATCCAAAAGCACTCGATTCCTTATTAAATATTCTACTTTACATTCCATACTTTCTAACTCCTGTTCCAAAGTGGCATTTATGTAGTCGGGACTTCCTTTTTTAGAAAAGATTGGGTCGTTCCATTTTTCTTATTCGTATTAGGCTAAATCCTCGATGGTTTCCCTTGCTTATTCCGGCCTTAATTTTCTGAGTCTCCCACCTACTGTATAGTCAATGGCCATTTGGGTGGTGTAGTCGACATGATCATAAAAGATTTGGACTTGAAGCCATAGATCAAGACCATGATGAGGGACTTTTTGGAGTAAGTCCTTAAAACGAGTCCACATGTCGTAAAGTGATTCGTCTTGACATTGTTGGAACATCAAGATATCCTTTTGAAGTTTAGCCATTCTTCCTGGTGGGAAAAACTATGCGAGGAAACGAGTGGTGAGATCATCCCAAGTCGAGATGGATCCCGCGGGTAGATGATCAAGCCAATTGATAGCTTGGTCACGAAGAGAAAAGCAGAATAGACGCAAACGAGTGGTATTTCTTGTAGCACCATTAAGGTCAATGGAATCTACAATCCTGAGAAAGTCCTTAAGATGTTGGATCGGGTCTTCGGACATAAGTCCGTGGAATGCACATCCGTTTTGCACCAACCGGATGGTGTCGGATCGCAAGGGGGACACCTTGGCTCCTTCGGGAAGCTCAATGGCGTTTCGGTAGCCCTCGTGGCTAGGTCGGGAGTAATCTCCTAAGGTACGGGGTCGGTTTGAATTTTCGTCTCCCATGATGGTCAACGAAAGAGTAGGTTTGGTTACGAACAAAAGGAACAAAGAAGAGATAGACTAAAAGAAAGCTACTTGACAAGAAATTAAATCTCACTTGATAGGAATCTTGTGAGTAGACCTAAGCTAGATTGAATCCGAAACCTACGCTATTCCCCGGCAGCGGCGCCAAAAACTTGTTGCGGTTGTCGTAAGGGACTTCTACAAGAAGTTTTACAACTCCCTAGGCAGTGTACCTAATCGTTGTAGTGTAGTATAGGCAAGACTCGGGGTTGTTATCGTTCTCTAGGGGAATAGCACTGTGAAGGCCGGATCGAATGTTCACTAAGGTCTAGGGGTTGAAGGAAGATTCTTTTTGTGTTTTTATATTTTATGTAAGCAAGTAAATTCTGGTTTTAGAGGGGTTTTGGTTTTAAGCTAGCTAAACTAATAAACTAAATAACAATTATACAATGAAGTATATTTATCTGGGATGCACTACTCCCTGCTAGCTATCTAATTCTACATATTACTTTGTCACACTTGAGATGTAATGTGTAAGTATTTCCTAATTTATGAACAGATTACACGAACCCGCCGTCTATGTAATATTCCGTTAGGGCAATGCACAAGTAAGGTAGTATGAAGACTGTTACCTATGGTATCCTTTCTACACACTCATATTTCCCTAGACTTATCAACAGCGATACAGACAAAAACTGGTTTTCTAGAGCCTAACATGCACATCCATCATAAGAAGCAATATGAAACAAGAATTATAAACTATAATCAATTATACTCATTGAATTTGTCACACACAACAAGATATAATCAATCAATGACAAGGTTCATACATACCCAAATAAATATTAGATGAATTAGCCAAGCATACTCAAACAATAGAAATCATAATCAACAAAAGGAATTGAAGACATGAATTAAGATAGATATGATAATCAAACCATTACAAGATGTTTATGGATTGAATTAGGTCTTTTAAGTTGCTAGAAAAACACCTACCCAAACCCTTATGTCGGCCCTAGGGTTTGGGCTTGATAAAAACGAAGTTATGAGGTTGTATTTATAGACAAAACACAAACTGACCTTCCTGACGTCGTCGAAGAAAATTGTGACGCTTTCGCAGAGACATCTTTAGCGAGGTTGTATCTTTTCTCGTTCTAAACGCGTGGGCAGTTGAATCGTTAAAATCTGAGTTCGTATGAAGGAGTTATGATCAAAACAATATCTGGTACTTCGCGCGCACGTCGAATGATCATCTTTATCTATAATCTTCTAGGGTTTTTTAGGTCGTCTACGTTATGACGTCGTCGCCAAATCTCTGATGCCGTCACTAGAAAGATCACGACAACGTGGCTTTATACCTGCGACGCCGTCTTCACGTTCTGTAAGCAATATTCTTCATGAATTTGGTGTAGGTCTGTAATCTTATCCTTTTTTTCTCCAAATGAGCCCAAGTCACGTGTATTTCCTCCAAATGCCTTTCAAATGCTAAATACCTAAAAAGGAACGATTAAGTACCTATTTTGGGCATAAATGCACGATTTAAGGGGTTAAACGACCCCGAAAAAGTGTATAAAATGACACCTCATCATGATTTTAGCATTTTTCTTAAATTAACCAGCATACTCGTTCAATTCGCATCGGTGATCGGTCCAAGTTGTAGTATACCAACGTACATGGTGCACCGGTAGGAACCATCATATCACTTGGTATATGGTGTTTATTCGGTTGGCCCCTTTGTATGTTGACTACTCGGGAGGCGGTTACAGGTCATTTGATGGGCCATGAGACTCTTTTGGATCGTGAAGGTTTGTGACACTTAATTGAACCGTGGGTTCCAACCAACATACCTTCAGTTCACCTTTTTGCCTACAAGGTGTGATTTAAGGGTATACTACAATGTTTTGAAAACTGGGTCTGTAATCGACCCGGTCGAGTTACCGGATGAACCTAGTTTTATGAAGAAAAAAAAGCTAATAAACATGTCCAACCATGTGTTTTGTTGTTGGCCCGGGTGCTAAAAAACCAACCATGTTTCTGTTGTTGACCTGGGTTGCTACAAAACTGGTGGTTCAAACTAGGTTACAAATACTCGAGAAATGGTTAGTTTTGACCTATTTTTTGCCGGACCGGTTCGACCCGACAAAACATTGGCATACTATCAACATTGATCCAGACCAACGCATCCTTTAGTATGTTGATTGAGCCTTGTGACTGTCGTTCCATGATTGAACCTTAGGGGTATAGTGAAGAGTCACGAAAGGGTCTATAAATACAACAACAATCTAGCCGTTGGAGCCACGTTACGGTGAGGGGGTGCAACCGAACCCACTCAGCTTTTTCAACTTACTCATCTAATGTTTTCAGATCTAAACCGAGTTGTTGGAGACTATGAAAAATAATAAGGCATTAAAGCTAATCTTAATGTTGATTTTTCAACACTCCTTGATATTTTGTTTTAGAAAAAGTTACATGTTTCGTCTATATGTTTTACTCAAATTCACACTTGTTGTCTTTATTTAATTTTAATTACATGGATTACTTTTACTTTTTAAATTATTTACATCGATAGTCTTCTTATATTAGAAAATAAGGGTTATTCAAGTAAAAATAAGGACTATCCATGTAATAAAAACTATAGATTAATACACATATGATCCCTATTTTTCAAAATAAGGACCATCGATGCAACTAGTTGACTTTATTTTCACTTACCTACATCCCTCCCCTTTTACTTATCTTCCTCTTTTAATTTGGCCAAGATTCACTCCCTTCACACTCCAAACCATACCCACATTCATCGGTCAAGATTCACAATCAAACCTTACATCTATCGACTTTTCAAAAGAAAACACAAAAAAGCTTATTTCTTTATTATTTCATTAATTCTAAATAAAAGAAGATACGATTTGTGTTATTTCGTGCTATATCCAGCGCACATATCTCTCAAATTCTTTTGAAAAATAAGTATCACTTGTGCAATTAAAAATTAAAAAGCGATGCCGAGTGTGATTTTAAATAAACCACAAAGACTAAACTCGTAATTCCTTAAGTAAATTACCAAACAAGACTACTAATAGAACTCTTTTATGAAAACAACCCTATTTTTTTCGTCTTTCGAAAATATACCCTGGCGCGTTCATATGTGTCACACGTGCGAGCACTTGAATAACCCAAACGTAACCAATAAACACATGCTACGTGTCCCCAAACACACCTAGAAGCATGTGCGTCTAGTACCCCAAGTATGCCTATGTATTTATTTGATGTTCAGATTTTTGGTTGCTAGCATTTATTTGACTTTACTCTCACTTACCTACCTCTCTCTCCTTTTACTTATCTTCCTCTTTTAATTTGGTCAAGATTCACTCACTCCACACTCCAAGTTTAAACCATACCCACATTCATCAGCCAAGATTAACAATCATACACTGCATTTTTCGACTTTTAAAAAAAAACACAAAAAACTTTTTTTTAATTATTTCAACGTATTTCATTAATTCTAAATAAAAGAAGATATGATTTGAGTTATTTCATGCTTTATCCGGCGCACACATGTCTCAATTTTTTTTGAAAATTAAGTATCACTTGTGCAATTAAAAATTAAAAAGCGATGCCGAGTGTGATTTTCAATAAACCACAAAGACTAAACTTGTAAATCTTTAAGTAAATTACCAAACAAGACTATTAATAGACCTCTTTTATGAAAACAAACCTATTTTTTTAGTCTTTCGAAAATAGACCACGACGCGTTCATGTTGTAGGGTTTTGGGATAACTGATTAATATCATTAACATACGAAACATTATATATAATAGTTTAGATCATTCTAGATGTGGGCTTGAGCCTATTAAAAACACACCACTAATATAATACGGGCTAACACTCTTCTACTGTTTGAGCGGGAGGGCACCGGACACTCAAACTAGAGCGAAATTCTTCAAATAAAGCGGACGGCAACCTCTTGGTAAAAATATCCGCATACTGATAACGAGAAGGCACATGAAGCACATGAACTTGCCCAGCAATAACCAAATCCCGAAGAAAATGTATGTTTATCTCAATATGCTTCGTACACTGATGTTAAACCGGATTGCAGGATAAATAAATAACACTAACATTATCACAATATATAAGCGTAGCGGAAGATAGAGGAGTATGTAACTCGAGCAGTGTAACCCTTGCCCTTTTCTGAGATTTTGAATGTTCTAATTTAGTCCTTTGACTATTTGACTTTTGTCAGTTTCGTTAGAGCAAGTATCGTGTTGACGGTGGTGAATCAATGTGATTTTGGTTATCTGGTGTTTATGTTGCTTGTGTTAATCCTTTTTAGAGGATTTTATCTATGTTGAATATGTTCCAGGAGGTTCGTCCTGTAAATAGCTTAAAATGCCAAAAAATGAGTCCCGACACGTCCGTTAATGTTCAAAACGAATTTTGAGAAGTTTAACTGTGAAATATGTCGTGTAAATAATCGAGATTCATGGAAAAGTATTTTTGGGTTAATTAAAAATACTAAGAAACTTTGGGTAACATTTTAAATTGGCGAAACTTGAGTCTTAAGCGAACCCGACACAAAACGAAGACTCCCGAGACCTCCTTGGATGCTATAACCGGTCAAAGACAAGGGGGACAAGGAGGGCTAGTTTTTAGCTTTGTGTCCAACCTCTAGTACTATAAGCCTTTGTCATGGCTTACAATACACATAGTGCATGATTTGAAAAAAAAACATTATCTTTTTCTCTCTTGTTGCGTCTGATCTACACAAACACACATTTAAAATTTTGCAAACTTGATCAAGAACATGAAGATTTAGAAATAGTGGGTTGATTCTAGTATTCGGGTTATCATTTAAACAACGTTTGGGTTGTCAGATCGTGTCCTAACTCGCTTTTAAAACCCTTTTTGTAAGTCTTCTAAATTTTAATTTAACTTGTACTTTTGAATGTCTAATGATGCGTAGAAGCTAGTTGTACAGTGCGTTTGCTAAAAATCGAACACGAAAAATTTACGGAAACTAATAAAGGGTGTGTTTTTTGTTCTAATAAGAAACAAAGGAAACGAGGGTTTTGTAGTTTTACTGTCGTGGTTGTGATGGTTGAAAAAAATTTATTTGCTATTTAGCTTATTTTGGTTAGTAGCTTATTCGGCTTATTTATAAGCACTTGTGAACCTATTTATGGGCTTATATTAGTTTGAAAACCACAAGGATAATAGAATAGCTATTTTTGGTTACTTACCTCTTATGTCGTATTTTTGTGAACTATTTTGATAGCTTATGATAATAACTAAATGTAATACGTAGCTTATTAGCTTATTTAAAAGCTTAATATATTTGTTTGGGAGCTTATAAGGCTCACGACCCAATAAGCCCAGTAAGTCATGGCTTATTGTAAGCTTATTGTGGTTCGGATTATTTTGGTAACTATCGTTTGGGCTTATATTTACTAATGGGCTTTAGTATTGGGCCTAAATCGTATCTTATAACTACGAATAACTTAATGGACTTCTATTGACCCTTAAGGCCCAATAAGAGAAAACTAGTCGTTTTACGTGTTTTAACGAACTTTTAGAAGGCGAACATACCTAAGTAATGATATGGAAAGTCGTTTGGGGAGATATGTTTTGATAAACGTTGCGAAATATAGATTTTTGGAATTTTACGGAAAATGGTGAAATTGGGAAAAAGTGTTTGAAATTGAGGTTTAAAACCTTGAAAAACGTTGTACGAGCGGGTCATGTTGAAATTTTATAAAAATCCTATACTTAGATTTTTACTCAAAGCTTATTTTCAGGAAAAATAATAAAATATTATTATTTTAATAAGTCGACTAAAAGACAAAAAATATATATTTTATAAAAATGAAATATGAAACATTTCTAAGTTGTTTTATGTAAATAAACGTTTAATTTCCTATAAGCTATACAATTAATTAAGGTAATTAGGGTTACCAAATGGATGTACCGAAGTATATTTTTAAGGTCTATTATTTATTTATCTTATATTACTTAACTATTTTACTTAAATAGTATAAGTATATTATACGAAAGTATGAATTGGAGTATGTTATCTTGAAGCTAAGTCATTAACCATCACACCACTAATAAGGTTAAGAGTAACCGTACAACGCATCTGACCTCTATGCATCAACCTAGAGAACATCTTTTGACACGTATATATAAAATGGACATTAATTGGACTAGTTCGTGTTCGGACGTTGTTGCATTTGCTTGTTTGATCTTGCTGCTTGTTACCTTGTTGAGGTGGGTTCTCGTAGCCCCACTTTTTAAATCTTTTCCGTTGGGGGAAAATGATACTCAAATATGTTTGATTTTCTGTATTGTGCAAAAAGTTGATTTGTTTTTTTTGGGACAATGGTATGTGCCTATGACTGCTATGTGAATGACATGAGTTTTTTTAGAATATGATGTGTGGTACTTTCTGTGTAGATCTTCTGTGTAGGACTTATGATCTTCCGCCCTATATATAGCTCCAGCTGGTAGGCTTTAGGTGCGTGTGAATTGAGAATTTGAGAACCGTGCGTGGCAATGGTGTCTATATGGATGAGATTTAGATAGCATGGAGATGTTATGGTTGGTAATTGAATGTGTTGCATGTATTCACTGTCATATTGCATAATTGTCCACTACTTAAAATATTGGCACAACGATTGGGTTTTCTATCAAACCTACGAGCTCACCAACATTTTTGTTGACCTTTTCGAGTATCGTTTTCAGGTGTTGAGAATGATTAGTGAAGCTAAGTTGCAAGCTTTAGCAGACCTTAAGAGCATCATGTATGGATTGCGTTCTGAGAGACTTGACATTTAGCTTTGTGTTGAACTTAAGTATTTCGAATATTATTGTTTTAAGACTAGTATGGACCCCTGCGTGGGTATTTGGTTCTATTTGTGGAGACTATTCGATGTGTTCTTGTTGGGACTTCACTCAAGTCTGTACTTGAGGTTGAAGATCATCATGACACTTTTCATTAATGCATTTTAGTTTTCTCTATCATGTACCTTGTGTTATGATTGATCATTTTTCATCGCATACCCGTGTTTCCGCCTATGTCGGGGTGTGACACGCAGTAAATTGCGTAACCAACAAGTCTCAGCAACAACATTGGAAACCCCGCGATACTCAGGCTCAGCACTGGAACGAGAAAGCGTCGGCTGAGGCTTAGAGGACTAGGAGATTGTTGCCAAGAAAAACACAGTAACCTGAGGTAGAACGTCTGGTAGTAGGGCAACCAGCCCAATCTGCATCCGAAAAAGCAACCAAATCTATAGTAGAGGAGGAAAATAACTGCAACCTATAATCTAAAGTACCGCGAACATACCGCAGAATCCGCTTAAGAGCCGAAAAATGAGGTTCCCGAGGATCATGCATATAAAGACACACCTGCAGAACTACATAAGAAATATTTGGTCGAGTAAAGGTGAGGTACTTTGGAGAACCTGCAAGACTTCGATACAAAGTCGGGTCAAAAACCGGATCACCATCACTTCCCAGTTTAGACTCAGTATCAATAGGGGTCCGATTGGGATTACAATTAACTATATGCGCCCAGTCAAGAATCTCAACAACATATTTCTTCTGAGATAAAAACAACCCTGAAGAATCACATGTAACAGATATACCCAAAAAATAATTAAGCGAACCCAGATCTGTCATAGCAAACTCCTGATGTGATGATCTAATAATCTGCTGCAACAAAATCTCAGAAGAAGCGGTGAGAACAATATCATCAACATATAATAGCAAGTAAGCAGTATCAGTCCCCTGTCTGTAGATAGATAAGGAGGAGTCACAGCGACTATGAGAAATGCCAACCCGAGTAATATAAGATGCAAAACGCTGAAACCAAGCTCGGGGGGCCTGTTTTAGCCCATAGAGAGACCGTTGTAATAAACACACATAATCAGGATGAAAAGAATCCTGAAATCCAGGAGGCTGATGCATAAAAACTATCTTAGAAAGATCACCATGTAAAAAAACATTTTTGACATCGAGTTGATGGATCAGCCAATGACGAGAAGCAGCTAAACTGAGGACAGTCCTAATAGTACCCGGTTTAACAACCAGACTAAAAGTCTCATCAACATCAACCCCCTCTAACTGTGTACTATCGTTCGCCACAAGACGAGCCTTTGTAGCGACTAAGCGTGCCATGTGCCAGATACTTGTGACGAAAAAGCCACATACAACGCATAATATTGGTATCCGGTGGTCTAGGTACTAAAGTCCAAGTTTTGTTTTTAATAAGCGCATGATATTCATCACGCATAGCATTTTGCCAGTTTGGATCACTAAACGCATCACGATAAGATTTGGTAAAGGTGAAACCGAAGACACATGTAAATTGAGACGCTCAGTGGGACGATTAGTCCTGACATGGAAACGTGTGGCCATGGGGTGAACTGAGTCAGGGTTTGGGTTAACAGGGGGATTTTGGTAGGGGTGTAAACGGTTCGGTTTGGGTCGGTTTTTGGCTAAAACCGAAACCAACCGAAATATTTGGTTTTTATAAAACCAAAAACCAAAACCGCTCGGTTTTTGGCGGTTCGGTTTTTTCGGTTTCAAACCGTTTATATTTGGTTGTGGCTAATTTATATTAATAAATTTGTTTTACGTAAAAAATTGGTTATTTTTTATAATTTTTTTTGTCAATATGAGCCTAATATGGTTTACCCAAATTTCTACAATTATACACATATAAATGACACACACACACACACATGCAATTGAAAATACAAATAGTATAATCATTGTCATATATGTAACGATATATTGTCAAGTAAACATACGTACATGACAAACACATATAAAAACATTAAGATATATATATATATATATATATATATATATATATATATGTAGATATAATAGATTTATTTATATATATATATATATTGTATGTAGATATATATATAGATATATATGTATGTGATATTATAACATATGATATTAAATATATATATATACATATATAAATATAGTATAATAAATAAATATATATATATAAATATATGTATAACATATATAATTATATACACATATATATATATTTACACAATAACACATATAATACATACACATATATATAAAATAAAATTATATATATCTAAATATGTTATAATATATATATATATAATATATAAAATATATATATAAATATATGTATATATATAAAGATTGTTGTGTGTGTGTTAATATAAAATAAATATATATACATATAATATATAAATATAAAGTAAAGTATATAAATATAATAAAGTATATATATAATACATATATATAGTATAACACACACACACACACATGATTATATATATATATATATATATATATATATATATATATATAGTGTAACTTTATTTTCAGCACCAAATTAAGTGCGAGAACTCAATGTACACCGTTAGATGAGTTGATCAATGGACAAGATTAAAAGTGCCAAAATTGTAATTAAAGAAAAGATGAGGTATTATTTTATTAAGGCTGCAAGGGTATTACAGGAACTTCAAATTAATTGTGTAAACCGTCCTAAATTTTTTAGGGATAAAAACACTGAAAATAATTATTCCCACATATCTCTCTTTCACTTCCACCCTCAAACATCTCTCTCTTAACCCTAATCCTAAAGTCAGCCACCACTACCATAAATCCTCCCTCTAAGAATGTAGGTTTTACAAGCGGCTTGTATCACCGGTCGCCATAAATCACAACCATAAACGATTCGTACATTCAATTAGAAAAAAAACGATCGAGAAATCGTAATATTTGTTGCGTTGTGGGGTAAGATGTGGGACACTCGATTCTCTTTGTGCACACCTTCTTTCTGGTAGGCATGTATCATTCTTTCAAATTGAAAATAATTGTTTGATATACCATAATAAGGTTGTGAAAGGATATGTTAATTAAGGAGGAACACGAACACCACTAGATTCAATTTTATTGAATTAATATGCTTTTGTTGCTTTTTATTTCAGATCTGTGTTTATGTTTGAGCCTATGTATGGATTTGAGTCTGTGAACAAATTTATATTTCTTTTTCTAAATTTGTGAATGGATTTGGATTTTATTTATTTTTTGTTGAATTTGTAAATGAATTTGGTATGACGATATTTGACTTTTCACAATGGGTGGGACTAATTTATTGAAAGGTAAAGAACATTCACGAGTGTCCCACAAAATAATTGAGTTAATTTATAGAATTGTTGATGGCAAAGTATGTATGGCTTGGTTCACTCATGGGTCGGTTTATACTGCAGGTTTAGAATTTGTTATTTGTGACTCATGGCAAAGCCTATACAATTGTTGTTAATCTATTAAACAAAGTAAGTTTATTTTTATACTTGAAATATTGAACATTAGTATGTGGTAAATGAATATTGGAAATAGTTTTAGTTTTGAAGTTATGATCATTTACCGATTAAAAAAATGGAGTGTGAATGAGGTTGAAAAAATGATCACCAGATATGTCATTTATGTTTCTTTATTTTTTCATTGTAATTTGTTGTTAGACATATATCACTTTACTATGATATGCTCTAATCTTAATCCTTTTACGATTTTAGGAAACTGGAAATACAGATGTTCTTTGCGGGCATGCACATGTGTTTTTAAAGGCGTGCACATATGTTTTGATGAATTTGATAACAAACTTGAAATATTATATATTCTTTGAAGTTGTGCACGCATGTTCTTGAAAGACGTGGACACTTGTTCAGGTGAATACGATGAGAACTTCAAACCCACATGTTCTTGAAGGCGTGCATATATGTTCTTGAAAGGTGTGCACATATGTTTTTGGCAGGCGCACACATGTATATTAAACATGATACATTTGTATTTAAATTGTATTTCATTTGGTATCAAATTTTGTATATAATATTTATGTTCTTGTTTTGTCATTAAGCTAAAGGTGTGTATAGCTTTTATCTTATTGGTTTTAGGTTTAAAAGTTTAAATAATATGCACTATAAACAATTAAACATATATGCAATTACTTTTTTTAAGCACGAGACGTTTGAAGTTTGAATTATTCAACACTAGAAACACATTTAAAATTACATTATCTAAAAGTAAAAAACGAAAAACACATATGCACATGGTTTTTTGGAAATCGGTTGTTGGAAAAATAAAACTAAAGAAATAAAAATTTTTAATTTCAAAAATTAAAGAAGATTTTAAAAAACGGGATTTAAAAAAAATAATTTACTATTTTACCCTTATGAATTAATTAAAAATCATTAATATTTTAAGGAATTTGATTGGTTTAGAAGAGTTCTAGCAGTTCTCGCACTTAAATTGGTTATGAAAATAAAGCCCTCCATACATATATATACATATATATGTATACGTATATATATATATATATATATATATATATATATATATATATATATATATATATATAACAGGAGGCATTTGACCATTTAATGCCACATCATAATGCCATGTCATCAGGGTTTTTTTTTGTAAATTTCGTTTTTTTAAATGTTTTTATTTGTCATATTTTTTTGAAATTTCGTTTTTATTTATTTTATTGTAAAATTCGGTTTTTAAAAAATTAGCAAATTATGTTCATGGCAAGATTTGAACATGGGTCTGCTAATTCACAAATAAACACCTCAACCAATGGAGCAAGCTGGAAATTGTGATATACAATGAGAAATCAAATATGTTATGCTTTTAAAAAAAATCTCTTTTAAGATTAATTTGGAAGTTAAATCAATCACGAATGAGAAGATATGTTAAATTTGGAAAATATATTTGACTTTAAATTTTGGATAATATATCTATGTTTTTATTTTTATACTTTGATCGTTTTTTTTTAAATTTGGTCGTATAAAAAAATTAAATCCATCGACATCATTCACAAAACACATAGGGGGTTTGTATTTGTTGACATCATTCACAAAACACAGTTCATATATGTTTTTATTACGCCTCCAGAATATTATTCATTCATTACGGGTTGTAATAAGAATACCCTGTTAAGGAATATATAATTTAGTTTTTTGTTAATATGTTTTTCTCAAAACCCTAATGGAACTTTGTTTATCACTTATGATAATTACCTCTATCACACAGGTTCCTCCTCTACAAGTGACAGTAATGTATCATCCGGATTTTCAGGTTTATTTATTTTCTCAAAATAAATTCATGACACTTCGTTTATTCGTTGGCTTTGAGCAATATCTATTTTTATGTTCATTGCCAGGATGGTTTTGAGAAAGTATGAGATAGTAGCATGCTATCAAAGATTGTGGAAAAGAAAGTTCTTGATCATGCAATTCCAACCATCATGGATGCTGTTTATGGTTAAGTAGCTTCTTCAATTCAATTCAATTCAATTCATTATTAATTGGCTATATATGTAGTATAGTAATAATAATAATAATTGGAACGTGTTGATGCCGTCGTAGTTGTTGTTATGATTCTCAAGACCTCAAGTTTCCATGTTGAGCACGGTTGTTAGGTTAGTGCTGAGCATCGGCCTGTTACATACTATTATCACATATTATGGTTGAACTCTTTAAAGCTAAACAATCTCAGGTAGTAACATGGATTTGCAGGTGAGAATTTTGTCAAGAATAGGTGAGAATTTGAGAGAATTTGGTTAAGGATTTTCAGGAAGCAGGTGGGATTTTGACAATCAAAGATTTAAGAAACTATAAAGTTGATGTTATGGATGTACTTGCTATTACGACTATGGGGTACACTGTATCAGGGATCCCAACACCGTCGAGTGGTTAGAGGGTGTTTGGGATTGTTTATTTAAATGATAATTTACTTGGATAACTTTGTTTATAAAGTTAGTATACAAAGTGAGTTTGTATTGCACATACCAACTTTTAATAGATTTGAAAATCTTCCTCAGTCGAGTTATACAAGTTTATGCTTATAGTTTGAGTAAATTGATGTTACCCACAAGGTTCTAATATTTTTGCTTAAATTTTTCTCAGCATTCTATTATGGAGGATGGTATATCTCGATTGTGTCCCGCGCGGATAAAGGAATGCATAACACTGGAAGAGGCAGCAACGTCTTGCTTATGACACGACTTGCTGATGCTGCTGACACAGATTGTTGCTGCTACCGCTGACAAAAATCGTTGCTGTTGTTGCCGCATCTTGTTGCTGCTGTTAGGGATGTTCATTAAATGGATTGAATCGAAAATCTACTTGCAACAGTAATGCGAGAATCTACTTGCACCAATAATCTATTTGCACCAGTAGTGTGAGAAGGTTGCATTTGCCGAGTTATGACTCTAAAACTGAGATGAACTTTGTTGAAATATATGACTCTAAACCGAGTTATGAAGCTAAAAAATATATGCACTACTGAAATTTGCTTATGCTCTTTTATCCGTGAAAGCTAAAGGCTCAAATAACAGAGGTCAAAGGGATTATGATTGATAAGGTAATTATTTTCTTTTGTTTATATATTGTATATAAATGCACGTACGGTTCATGATGGCGTTAATTTCATAACTTTCATATGCATGTAGTTTATTGGATTATTATTGTCGTCACTTAAAGAAATAGCTGCCAGCTATTGTAAGTGGTTTCTGGGCACATGTTTATCTTTTAAAATTGGATAATTAAGCATTGCATACCATACGAAGATGCCCTGTACAAATTTTAATAACTTATATATTTTTTAGCTTTTGAAGAATATCTCTTTAAATTGTATGTATGCAGAATCCTAACAAATTGATCAGACAAGCAGATAAGCATTCTCATTATGCAGAATTTGTTGCTCCTTGATTTCGGGCTATGCAGAGTTATAGAGTCGGGAACTTTATAGAACCATGACAACCATTTCAGGAGTCTGCTAAGTACGTTTCATGCTTAATTTTTTTGATTTAGATTTTTGATTTTTTTGGAGCATTTATCTGCTTCTTTTTATAAAAAATATGTAGTGCCTTCATGCACGAGTTTTGAAATTGTAGTAAAGTCATCCTAAGGTTTGTAGCAACTCATATGTTGATTTGTTACTTCTTCTCTTTCTGTTATTCTAAACCGCGGATTTGTTTTTGTAGTTAAAGATGAAATTTCAATTTAAACCAAATGATTATTAGAAGGATCAATGTATGTAAATGATAAGGGAGACGTGCTTCATGCACGAGTTTTAAAATTGTAGTAAAGTCATCCTAAGGTTTGCTGTAACTCGTCTGTTGATTTGTTACTTCTGCTCTTTCTGTTATTCTAAAACGCGGATTTGTTTTTGTAGTTGAAGATGAAATTTCAATCTAAACTAAATGATTATCAGAAGGCTCAATGTTCTATGAAATTTCATCTGGTGATTAGATGTTGCCGCTCCGATGCGAGAATAGTTTGTGAATAAATAGGAGCCATACTTAATATGGGTCAAGCTTACACGTCGAATTGATAAATAACGAGAATGGTCGATCGAATGAGTATATCAGTGATGACGAAGAAATTACGTTTCGAGTATATATTAGAAAACTAACTATGAAACAGAAGGATGATGACCAAAGCCGATACAAGTTTGCTTTTTTTCCAAATAAATAACTAATGTATCAGATTATGGCTATAAAACTCTACTTCTACACATGTGTCGCAGATTATAAATGTGACGTCTAATCATATTTGTGGCTTCTTTGCACAGCTATTTGATTATCAATATAATATGAGACTCTTGCTGATTGAGATAAGGAGTTGACTGCTAACACTGAGGAACTTGGAGAAGCACTGTCTGCGACACAAGAAACTGTTAAACGTGAAGAGGCTGGTCATTTCATGGCTGTATCTGAAGTTGAAAAGCGAGCGGACAACTTAAGGAAAGCCCTAGATTTTGAGAAGCGTTGTCGGGCTGATGTAAGAATTTTTTTTTTTAATCCTTAATTATCAGGTTCAACATTTACTTCTAGACATGCAACCTCAACATATAAGAGTTACTCTAACTTATACTGTTTTTAGGCAAATTTTCCAAGAAAGATCGTTACTATAAAATGAAAGCCAAATATGATTGTTTAAAAAAATCATGTCATTATCTGTATATTCTTTGTCACTGTTTAGCATCTAGTTCGACAATCTTCGTTGTATTGTAGGGTCACAGCGATAGCGCAATTTCTTTATTGCAATGCGAGTTGCTTTACTTATCTTGGCACCCTGTATTAGCAAGTGAGCCCCCTTCTTCTATACCAGTTCTATGACAATCAGAATTTTTGGTATTGTTCTCATAACTTCTTATTAGGTACGTTTTGTCTCGAGATGTTTATGACATGGTAGGCCTCTTTATAAAATGGTCGATGCCCGATTCTTGAAACGATGAAGATGATGACAAACGATATTCTTTGGACCCATCATGGTCACAAAGTTACAGGTACCCCTTCCCTTTATGTAGGCTCTTTCAAAGTTCATTTTAGAGGTAAAAAATAAAAATTGACTAGATTAAGATTCAAAACAAGTTGAGACTATTAAAGTTCAAATTCTCAGTGTTTAAAGTTTAGGACCCTTATCGAGTTGGTCTTATTCTTACATTTGTGTATATAGGTAAAGATCAAATAAGAACCAAAAAAAGTGGTAAGAAGTGTAATCATTAAATAGAGTTAAATTTGAATCATATAACTTGACAGATTCTCAATAATATTTCTGTGCATCCAGATAAACATACTTAATGTATGGATTTGTTATTTTGAATTTTTAACCTCTGTAAGTAAAGAATTTTAGGCTCTTATTGGATGTTTGGAACCCTCCCCTATTTTCATGTATTTTTCATATATAATTTAATTCATTGAGTTGGTAAAACTAAACTCAAAAGTATCAACTAATCATGAAATTCAGTACATGTGAAATAAATCAGTTTAGTCGAGTCTAGGCATGTTCAGAAGTATCAATAGGTTTTTAATCTGAACAAAGTCGATGCAGTTTATTTTAGTTTGCTCATCATAGTTAAACATTTGTCTATATAGATATAAGATTGCGTTTTCTAAAACAGAAGCAGCGGAGTACATGGAAAACATGTTGATTAATGAATCTGTTGATTTGGCTGCGTTTAAACTGATACACTTCTTGGTCAAGTAATTTTTTTTTAAATAATAGGAAACCATGTAAATTGAATTGGGCCGCTTGAAAGGCATCAAAAGTTTGCGGGGTAGTTATGATTTTGACTTCTTCACAGTTTTAACCCGATCTGGATCCTTTTTGCAACACCTGTTTACAAGCATCGACTTCAAAAGTAAACAATACGTTTGAAATCCAACTATTAACTTAATACTTGAGCAAATATAGAACAAATCAGATCGTTAGAGATCCAAACACTCCAGTTAGCTGCAAGATGCTTGACACACAATTCTTCGAAATCCTTTGTATGCCAGGGAAGATATCTTCATTTTTAATGCGAGTCCAAACCATATTCGAGTGTGTTTGAAATTGCTATCTCATGATACATCACTATATTTGAGTGTGTTATTTTTAGATATGTAATATATCTGATAATTTGTGCATATTTATATGCTTTGACAAGGTATGTTGATGCTAAAGACCGATCGGACAAATGGAACAAATGACAAACAATATCTACTTCAACAAATGAAACAGGAAGTGCTTAATTCAGATCATGCATAATCTGTTCTCTACCTCTTTCCAGGTGAATGCACAAACAAGATGTCATTATATTAGATGATGTTTTGCGAGAAACTCATATTAAAGCGTGTATCATATCATAATACAGGATACTGGTGTCACTCATGTCGCACGTCATCTCTCTGTAATCGTTACAAGCCGTCATCACTCCTTGAGGCTTCAAAGTCAGCCTTTAGATACCTTGGCAGCTGGCTCTTCAGGCATTTTTTCTAAGCACATTGCCTCTATTCAGAGGTTAGTGACCTTGAAAACTTATAAATAATGAGTGCACGTAGGATAATAGACACGTTTACAAAACCTTATAACTTAATTGGACGATATAACAAAAGAACTTTTGAGTGTTTAACTTCTCAAATTGATTTCTTGCTAGTTGATGGTTAGTACAGATAGGACAGAAACTGATATGTTAGTTCAACGAAGTTAGGAGTGTTTGGCATTCTGTTTTGAAGTTATAAAATTTAGATTTATGAACTGAATGATTTAAGATGTAAATTTCCTCAAAATTTTCAATCCTTTCGACCCGTCGCTTTTTTTTTATATGTGTGTGTGTCTGTGTCCCTGATTAAATAACACAAACTACATGAGTAAAAGTTATGATTTCTAGATTTTAGTATGTTTAAATGATCCTCAACCAGAGTTATTTCAGAAGGTTGTGGTTGTTGATTTCTTGCCTAGCTTATAAGGCAATCAAGGTGATCACATATTATTCACTTATAAGAAACGCGCAAAACTTTGATATCGTAAAGACATAAGTGTTAGACTAATGATGTATGTATATTATTAACAAAAACATATACTTAATGTTATAATCATATGTAGGGATCTTTATGCGAATTAGTACATTCCATGTGGAAGGGTTGAGGCAATAGATTTACTGCAAGGGAAACTGTTGTATAACTATTGTAACTTCCTTTTTGGCATCTTTGAGAAAACTAATATGATCCTCATGTATCATGGCGTCTTTTGACATACCAAATCAAATGTAGGTATAGAAATATAAAAAAGGAATTTGGCTCTTATGTTCATTTCAGCATCCTAAATTGATCTTCTATGATAGTCGTTTTTTGTTACTATATAAAAAAATAAACTAAAGTGTGTTTATAAAGTTTTGACAATAAACTTCTCTAAAAATATATACGTGATTCGAATGATGTAAAAGAAAGAAATATTAAGATGAGTGGATATGAAAATGACAGAAATGGAGTAGATATAAAAAAGGAGTAGACGAGTACCCGTGCATAGCAACAGTATTTTCTAACGGCAGATAGTTGTGGTGATAAAAAAAGTTTATGGGTTATAAACGAAAAATAATAAAAGTTTGAGGATTTTGGATTAAACATAATATTTTCCCGGCTCGACCCGACCGGCTTAAAGAACATATAGCTTAATGTTTGTTGTTGGCTTTAATTATGGTTTCCATTTATGCATAATAGAGTTCCCGAAAACAACACTCGGAGGTACTAAACCCAAACATACTAAATTTGAGACACATAATTCAGCTATAACCGTGTAGGAAAATTTGGTCACTCTTTTTACTCGAGTAATTAAGAAATTACATACCTGGCGAGCATAGTCTGGGTAGTATTTACTCCATCTACTTAAATTTTGTATCTTTGCTAGCTTAATTCTATACAGTTACTTAAAAAATCATAAAATATACTAAGTAATTACATAAACATCAACAAATTGACAAACATTGCTACTATGTTAAAAAAAATCTTTGTATAATATATAATTTTTAAAAACCAATTTTTACAAGCGAGAAAATGTAAATAATGATTACTAGGCATGCCCGCCCATCGGGCGGGCTTAGCTATATATATATATATATATATATATATATATTAAACATTTATACTACATTATTTTGATTTAAAACACTTAGTTAAAATATTAAAAAGTGTTAAAGTACTATATTTTGACACGGTTTTGGCAAAACGCGAGAAAAGCCAAGAAATACTAAAATAAGAATAATTTTAGCTTCCGGAGCTAAAATATGAAATTTTTGATCTCTTAAAATGCTTAACGGATAAATACCCGAAGCACGACACGCAAATAACTAAATGACGGTTTTTACCAAATCGATTAACAAGTAAAACACAATTTTTTTTAATTCAAAGCAAAAATAGGAATGGAGTCAAGATTTATTATTGACCATAAAATACAAGATGTTACACAAACCCCCACCGCTAGACGCAAGTATTAATCATAACTATCAAAGAGGTCTTTTAAAGCTACATGATGTATTATATCGGTAAAGGATCAAACCTACACTTGAACTTTTACATACTCGATAATTACGATCTAACTAATGACCCAAATTGAGTTGGATCAAAATAACATGGAGATTATTTGACAAACATATGAGGGTATTGACTTAACTTTTCTTCCCCGTTCTTCCGTAAAATTGATACTACCATGAATCTCAATCGTCCCAAAACTGTATTTACAAGGATAAGGACTTAGAAACGGTGTACTCAATAATTAACTTGGGTTAAAACAATAATGTACTAAACGTGAGTACATACAACGTAGGCTAAGAAGATTTTGGTGTAACAATTGGTTTAAGGGTTAACAATGCTCTTCATTAATAGTCCGGCTTAACCAGAAAATTACAAGAACCGTGAAAAGGATAGGCTCAGAGGGGTGTACTAGGGGTATCCTGCACTAAAAATGAGTGCATGGCAACCGGTGTAGGATAGTTATACAGTCAATGTGACCATCATAACAATTACGGGTTTAAAACATGGGTTAATCCTAATGCCTCTTATCATTTAGCAATTCCTAATTCTCACTATGCTATGTTTCGATATATTACCCATCATTTTAAGGACAAAGCAAATGTCAATTGAAGGAATAGTTTCTAAGGCTTATTTCCCCCTACACTTAAGTTGAACATTGTCCCTAATGTTCTTTAGAAGTACCCGTGTAAACGAATAAAGGGAAAAGAAAACAAGTAAATGAAACTAGTACTCCCTTGGTTTGCTCAACAATGGAGAAGAAACATGCGATAACTAGTTAAATCGTCCTCCAAGAATCGTCTGATGAAACTTTCTAAGAACTTTCAAGCTTCTTCTCATCAAATATAACCTGTAAATCAAAGACAAAGACAACTATACCAAGCGTAAAATCTACTGGTGAATGATAAATACAACCTCATTAACTAAGTTTAGACTCTACGAAAGCAATAAAGATAGGATGAAAATACTAATGCAATCGTGGTTTTCTGCATGTTTTAGAAAAATTACAAATTCTGGAAATTATAACAAAGTTATTTTTCAAAAATTCAAGAAATTCAAAATTTACAATGTCTGGGCTGGCGACGCCATCAAGAGAAATCCTGATGCCGTCTCCAGACACTGTAAAGAAAATTCTCTTTGTTTTCTAAAAAAAATTCTGCACAAGTATCATATTAGTTATTTCCTGTCAATTTTACTGCATAAACCACAAAATTGATTAGTATAATCATATGAATCAAAACAAACGCACAAGACACACAAGACACACTTAATATGCAAGAAAATAATAGACTGGGTTGCCTCCCAAAAAGCGCTTGTTTTTATTCGAGTCACGAGCTTGACTCTACGCTTATTTGACGCGCAAAAGGTGGGTCTCCCTACACTTAAGGTCTGCGGGTGATAGTAGTGATACACACCATTTTGATGGAGGTATGCCACGTAGGGTGAAGGCGGTGTGTGAATGGTCAAGGGTTCTACTACCTTCATCCTAAAGCTACCCGAATCCTTTAGTTTGATGGGTGGATTTGAAGTTGGAGAAAAATTATGACAAATAATCGGGGTTATGTCATTCTCATAGAGATTATGCTCCAACGATTCTTTATCCATTCCGGTTCCCATCATTTTTATCTTGACTTCATCTTCATCTTCATACTCAAGCTTATTTTCCTCAAATGAATGAAGTATTGGCATTTTGAGGTTAGAATTTAGGTGTTGGTGAGGGGTCTTATAGATAGTGGGTTTAATATTAGAAATCATCAAGACCCTATGCACCATGATAGGCTTGAGTGTTTCAGGGGTTACGATAGGGGTGTGAGTAAGAAACCTAGTGATCTTTTCTATTTTTATGGAACGAACTCTTTGTGCCTCTATTTCAACCTTCAGGGTTGCTATTAAACTATCCGCAAAACACATAAACGTGTCTTTTGTTTTTCTTATATCTTCCTCTAATTGCCTAACTTGATCCTCCCGATGATCAATTAAACTCAGTATTCGTCCCTCTAATTCCTCCTGATAAGGCCTTTTGGGAAACGTGAATCCTAACTCATACTCCAATAGCACTTCATTCCTCATAAAAAATTATACTCGACACTCCATACTTTCTAACTCCTGTTCCAAATTGGCATCTATGTAGTCGGGACTTTCTTTTTTAGAAAAGCTTGGTTCGTTCCACTCTTCTTCTTCTTCATATTGGGCTCAATCCTTGATGGTTTTCCATGCTTCTTCCGGCCTTAATTTTATAAGTCTCCTGCCTGCTGCATAGTTAATGGCCATCTGGGTGGTGTAGTCGACATGATCATAAAAGATTTGAACTTGAAACCATAGATCAAGACCATGATGAGGGACTTTTCGGAGTAAATCCTTGAAACGAGTCCACGCATCGCAGAGAGATTCATCTTGATGTTGTTGGAACATCAAGATAACTTTTCGAAGTTTAGCAGTTCTTCCTGGTGGAAAAACTGTGCGAGGAAATGAGTGGTGAGATCATCCCAAGTCGAGATAGATCCCACGGGCAAACAATCAAGCCAATTGATAACTTGGTCACGAAGAGAAAAGCAGAATAGACGCAAAAGAGTGGTATTTCTTGTTGCACCATTAAGGTCAATGGAATCTACAATCTTGAGAAAGTCCTTAAGATGTTGGATCGGGTCTTCGGACATAAGTTCGTGGAATGCACATCCGTTTTACACCAACCGGATGGTGTCGGATTGCAGGGGGACACCTTGGCTCTTTCGGGAAGCTCAATGGCATTGTGGTAGCCCTCATGGCTAGGTCGGGAGTAATATCCTAAGATACGGGGTTGGTTTGAATTTTCGTCTCCCATGATGGTGAACGAAAGAGTATGTTTGGTTACGAACAAAAGGAACAAAGAAGAGATAGACTAAAAGAAAGCTACTTGACAAGAAATTAAATATCACTTGATAGGAATCTTGTGAGTAGACCTAAGCTAGATTGAATCCAAAACCTACGCTATTCCCCAGAAATGGCTCCAAAAACTTAATGCGGTCGTTGTAGGACTTCTACACGAAGTTTTACAACTCCCTAGGCAGTGTACCTAACCGTTTTAGTATAGTATAGGCAAGGCTCGGGGGTTGTTATCATTCTCTAAGTGAATAGCAATGTGAAGGCTGGATCGAATGTTCACTAAGGTCTAAGGGTTGAAGGAAGATTCTTTTTGTGTTTTTATATTTTATGAAAGCAAGTAAATCTCGGGTTTGACGGTTGGTTTGTTTTAATCTAATTAACTACTAATTCTAATCTAATGGCAAGAACAATTATACAACGAAGCGTATTTATTTGGGATGCACTACTCCTTGCTAGCCATCCAATTCTACCTATTGCTTTGTCATACTTGAGATGTAATGTGTAAGTATTTCCTCTAAACAGCTCCATCTGAAATTCATGAACGAATTGTACGAACCCGCCGTCTATGTAATATTCTGTTAAGGCAACGCACAAGTAAGGTAGTATGAAGACTATTACAAGGCCCCTAAGAGTATATTACATGCATTAAAACACTTAAGAGGGATCAACCATATTAGGGGTAAGCTAGTATGAAGACTGTTACCGATGGTATCTTTTTTACCCACTAGCGTTTCCCTAGACGTCTATGCCAATTTAATATTTTATGGCTAGTTTTCTAGAGCCTAACGCGCACATCCATCAACAAGAAGCAATAGGAAATAAGAATTGTAAACTATAATCAATTATACTCATTGAATCTGTCACAAACAACAAGGTATATTCAATTAATGACAAGTTTTATGCATACCCAAATACATACTAGATAAATTAACTAAGCATACTCAAACAATAGAAATCATAATCAACAAAAGGAATTAAAGACATGAATTAAGATATAAGTGATAATCAAACCATTACAAGATATTTATAGATTGAATTAGGTCTTCTAAGTTGCTGGAAAAACACCTACCCAAACCCTAGAATCAGACTTAGGGTTGGAGGCTTGATAAAAATGAAGTTATGAGGCTATATTTATAGGCAAACCCTAGGTCGGCTAATCCCAACGGCGTTAGGATTAACAAGTGATGCCATCACCATGACTTTTTCACTAAGTTGTATATTTTCTCGCTGCGATTGTGTGGGCTGTTGAATCGTCGAAATCCGATTTCGTATGAAGGAGTTATGATCAAAACAATATATGGTACTTCACACGCACGTTCAATGATCATCTTTATCTTGAATCTTCTAGGGTTTCTTTAGGTCAGCTACGTTCTGACGCCGTTGCTAAATCCATGACGCCGTCGCTTTAAAGATGACATCGTCGCTTGGAACACGCGACGCCGTCTCCACTGTCTGTGAACATAGTTCTTCAAGATAAATGGTGTAGAGTTGTAGTCTTGTCCGTTTCTTCTCCAAATGAGCCCAAGTCACGTGTATTTCCTCCAAATGTCTTCCAAATGCTAAAAACATAAAAATAAACGATTAAGCACATAATCTGGGCATATTTGCATGATTTAGGGGGCTAAATGACCCTGAAATAGTGTATAAAATGACACCTCATCAGGTACTTTGAGTACATTAAAGTGCATACATACTTTGTTGTAGCTTTGGTGTCATGAGCTTAGTGCAATCGTAATTACTTTTGTGAATATTGAATGTGTTACAATAGTCATGCCTTACTAAATCTTGCGATCTAACTTTACTTACTTACTTAAACCTATGAACTTACCAACTTTAAGTTGAAATTTTAAGCATGTATTCTCAGGTGCCTAGCTTGCTATGGTGTAATTCAAGTGCTTTGGGTCTTCATGCATTCAAGACAACATTTTCATAGACTTTTCATCCACTACTTTATCCTCAGTGTACTTTAAAACTATGATGTCTACTTAATACAAACTTAGGACAACTTGTTATGAACTTATTTATTTTAATGAAACAACGAGGTTATCTTTTAAATGACTCATTTAGAGGTCGTTCCCTATTATCTTGTGCTATTGTATTATGAAGTAACGCCCTCGGTTACCTTTTCGCTGTAACATGTTTTGGGGGTATACATAATAATACACGAAATCATAGATGAACGATTAAAGTATGTAAACATAACGCTAACCAAACGCGTATAGTAGAGTGGAGCACTTTGCAGGACCTTCTTGCTTTTTTAAATCGCCTGGAAATCGAACTTGGTGATTAAAAGCATACATTGAGTTTAGGGTTTTCTATTTATAGGCTCTGGAAACTCGTCGATACGCCATATTGAAAGGGTTCAATATGGCGTATTGGGGGTAACTTGGCGTGGGCTCTACGATTATTATATTCTAGAATATTCATATACCATCACTGAATACGGGGTATAGGTCATCTGGATACGGCGTATAGCTCTCTTCTCGTCATGGATGTCTTGTGAAGTTAGGGCATGGATACACCGTATCTTCTTAATGCATACGACGTATTGAGGTATAACCTGCTTGTTCTTTGTTGATCAAAGTATTATATACGATGTATCGTTGATGTGGATACGACGTATTCTTCAAAGTTAGGCAATGGTCTTTAAGTTTGTCAAAGTCTTGGATACGGCGTATGCCTCTACAATGATACGGCGTATTGGTTGTTAGAATTACTATACTTTCTTGAACTCTTCGTGAATGCTCCAAAATGCGTGCCTTTTAAGTAACTTTCACCAAACGCTCGATAATTACTGCAATTAACAAATATAATCAATTAAGTATCAATCCTTATACAAAAGAATGTAAAACGAGCAATAAAGACGGGATAAATGATGTTATAAAATAGACGTTATTTGATGTTATCAAATATCCCCCCATTTGAATCTTACTTATTCTCAAGTAGACATTAGATTTTTCTTATGATAATGTATCCCAAACAAATGTTTAAGATTTTTCCTTTAAGCATTTCTATTCAATTACTAGCGCACAACCAAACACCTCATGAAAAAGAAAAATGAAATCACTCAAATCACTCAACTAATCTATGTGGTAACATTTTATTAATTCGCCTAATTGCTCGATCGTGACGAGTATTCTATCATAAGCTTAGCAAGGATACACATCTCCACCACTAAAGCTAAGGAGTAACAAGTCTAAAAAGGTAAATTGGGTTAATATGATAATGTTTAAGGGTTGATCATTCTTTTTAATCTCTATCGATACCAATATTCCAGAAAATGCGACAAAACCACAAACGCACTCCCAAATCCATGACCACGACACTTGTGATTGCTCATTCCTTAACTCGAATAAGTTAAAGAATATGATCAAGTAATCTTTACCAACAGTAATACACCAACAAGGGCGACAAAACCACACATACACATTCAAATCCATGAATGAGACATATGTGATTGCCAACTCCCTCATTCGAGCAAACCAAAGGTTAGGATGAAGAACGATATAGAGTAGGGTTTAGGCATGGGAAACATTTATAATTTGTGTAAATTAAAAGAACAAAACAAATAGATTAAGCCCAAAAAAATAAAGAATAATGTTGCTAGCAACTTCTCCGGCCACAACCATAAAGAAGACACAAATCATAGACTAACTCACACTTTAACACTGGAAACTCACGCTTTAGTAGACACGAATTAGACTCAAAGATGTCTTTAATCATCCATACTCAACTCTTCATAAAAATAACATAGTTGGCGTTCCCGTAACGGCCAACTCCCAATCATTCATAATATAATATACAACAATAGTAGCGATATCTACAACTTGATACAAAAGATATATAGTTAGTTTATATTTCGACCAACTTCTAATAATATACAACAAAACTTTACATCGTTGGTTTATAGCATGTACCAATGAATAATCGATCATCTCATAAATAATAAAATCGGTTAAGTTTAGACGAACCGATTATCTCACAAACCTCTTCTTTTTTTTCTCTCTTACATTTTTTTCGTATTTTCTGTTTTTTCGATTTTTTTATAATCTAAAACGAAATAAGGATGTATAATTTCACCACTTCACGATCATAATAAATCTGGATAATATATCCATAACGTTCATGACTCGGAAATAAAATTAATAGTGAAAGTAGTAAAACACACGAAAAATAAAAATAATCTACTTTCACATTTTCAATTGCAATGTGCAATTCCCGACCTAATTAAAGATAGAAAATACGCACACGAACATAGGAAGTACATACTTTTGCATAAAAGTAACTAGCAACCGATTAAGGACTTAATCTACAGGGTAGGCTAAGGTGTAACGAAACAAGTTTTTGGTGGTGTAAGAAACGAAGGGAATGACTCGGAAGGTTTTTCTAGAGATATCTTACTCTAAAGATGAGAGTAAAAAAAATGGTTTATACGGGGGTTAGCTAATATCACATAATGTATAGGTTTTTTGGTGTAATTCTAGAAATTTACCAATTTAGATTAGTCACTCCAATTATTTAAATAATACTCATTCTGGTGGTCTCGAATAGTATACCAAGCCAAGGTCTAAAGTTTACTACAGTCATCGGCACACTTATATATTTGTGGAATTTTGGGTAAAAATGAGGAACGGAATAGACTTAATTCTCACAATATGGAAATAAGAGTTATGTGTGCGGGTTATGCAACTAATAATCTCACAAAAATATGTTTTTTTTTAATTTAAGCATAAATTAGGTATATTATTGTAAAAATAAGAACAAGTAGTGTTCTAATTCTCCTCCCACTTGAGTTCAAATAAGCAAACCCGATCGTAAGCTTAACCCCAAGTTAACCACGATAAAACTTGAACCACAAGAAAAACCGCAACAACAATTAACCTTTGTTCTTATCGTCTTTCACAAAATAAATTAAAACTATAATTAAAGTTGTTTATAAAATAAAAAAAACTTGACGATTCTAAATAAAAATAATTCTTTATATACATGTACACATACATGCATAAGGGATATATAAATTTCTTTTATGTTTGAAAAGCAATACAACTCTTCAAGGTTGCAAAAATCATGAATCGTTAGTCAGGCGATCGACCACCTTGTAGCTTCTAATCGGTCTAGGCGGGATTAATCGGATTGACATTTCTGGCAAAATTTAGGTATTTTTGACAAGTTTTATGTATTTATGGCGAGTTTTAGGTATTATTGGCAAGTTGTTTTCTAAAAACAACTTGGAATAGATTTAAACAGTTACTATAAGTGATCAAAACAAGTTTACAGTGAGTTTTAGGTACTTCCGGCAAGATTAGAAGGTTTCTGGCAAGTTTGACCACCGTTGATCGTCGTTGAGCACGGTTGACCTATTTATTTAACCCAATTACATAAATCGGCAAGGCCGGTGACCTTTTAGCGCCTAGGCGGCTATTAATCGGCATTGTAGACCTTTTTTTGCAACACTACAATTCTTTATATACATGTAGCATGCAAAAGAAATATATTCTTTTATGTTTGAAAAACAACACGCCACGATAAACGTTAACCCTTCTTTTTTTCCTTTCGTCACAAATCGCTACTCCAACACATCCGATTCGAAACCTGAAACCGAACCTCGACACCTCGAACGAGTCAAAACCTTGATCCAGCACTCGATCTTCAGAAACCACGACTAACCTATGGCTCTGATACCACTTGTTGGACAATTACGACAACAAACCTGAAGTTTGATCGCGAGTTGTATCGAGCACAAGTAGCAAACACGTGTGAATACAAAGAACCGACAAGAATATGCACATGTTATACCCTCATACAAAACCTTTATTAAAAACCTAATAAAGCTATTACAACAAGAAAAAAATGAATAAGTAGCATCCCCATCATCTCTATTTATAGAGATGAGGGGGTAAAAACCTCTTCTAAGTAGAATAGGAAACTTCCCATGTAACCGAACCTAAAAGAGTCTTGCCTTGCAAGGCAAGCTTAACTAACCCTAGCTATAGTATATTCCTAATCTAAATTACAACGTACATTTAACCACTGACCTATGTTTAAATTTACTCTTAACGTACAACAAACGATAAAGATTTTAGATTTTTAGCTAAATATATATGTCAAAGAAATTACATGTAACATAGGACCCTCTCCAAGTCAACAACATATAACTAATACACTTTTATGAAAAATATCTCGTGTTGATATACTCAATTTCTTCAACAAAAGCAATCTCACGTCATTCAAAGCAAAGCGGACAAAACAGAGTAGACAAACACATTTAACCGCTATACGAAACAGAAACAGAACCAAGGAGGGTCTAACGATCCACGGGACACCAACAACTTTTTTCCAGAGTAGTGCTAATTCTTTAAAGAAAACTTCAATTTTTCCTGCATACACTTGGTCCAAAAGAATTGTATCACTAGTCTTATTCATTTTTCTTTATATGCATCTAGTCGGTTTTCCTTGGTTACGTCCATACCAATGTTTGACGATGACTATAACGATTAAAACAAATATTTTTGTATTAGGACTTATTCTTTGAAGAAGTTGCATATCTAAGAAAAAAAAGTATAACCTATGTAACATGTGATGAGCTAGTACAAGCTACAAAAAGCCAAATCCAATACTAAACTGAAACATGGGCCTGTTTACACATGATAACCTGCGGAAAAAAAAAACAAACAAAACATTTAACGATGATGAAAAAAGGCAAAGAAAAGTCTTTGAGTTATGATATTGATGCCTGCAACATTAATCACCAACAGCAACAAAATCAAACTTGTTCTTCATCATCACAGTTTTATCCTAAAATAGTCCCCGCCTTAATTGTTTTAACAAATCAAGAATCTAGTTCATTAAGGAATTATGTTGATCATAAAGATGAAGGCAAAGAAGTGCGCTTGAGTGATGATTTTGATGTTGATAATGAAGATTGTGTTGAATATGAGGATGATGATGTGGTA
Source organism: Tanacetum coccineum (assembly GCA_026074375.1). Lineage (NCBI taxonomy): Eukaryota > Viridiplantae > Streptophyta > Magnoliopsida > Asterales > Asteraceae > Tanacetum > Tanacetum coccineum. Next base: position 63,319 of record BQNB010006521.1, on the reverse strand, counting down.
AAGAAGTTGGAAAATTTGAGCTTGTGTGGTCAAGAAGCTGATTTATCAGATCAAGTGTTCAAAGATAATGATCAGTTACAACTGGATGAGGTAAAGTAAATCCTTTTGTGAATTAAGTTTGATTGTTTAAACTTGTAATCTGGTTTGATGTGGTATTGATTTTGTTGCCAAGATTGTTGCTTTATTTTAAATATTAAGTTGTAGTGACAATCAAAGATTAGTAGGTGTTTATCTAAGCTTCTATAGGTGCTTATTGACTTATCAAAACACAACACAATAAGCTTATCTAATTATTGCCTTTTGTTAAACAGTAGCAATTTAAAAACTTTCTATTACACTGTGTTTTGTTACATCTTGATCTGTTAATAGCAAAAGGCATAATAGTTTTCATAAGCAAATCAAACATGAAAACCCCCTAATTTATGTTACAATTTGGGTGTTTGTGAGTGGTAATAATCAAACTGTCATAATATATTCCCTGAATCGTGTATAGATCACTTTCAAAGTATTTCGACCATATATGCCTCGAGTATAACGAAATCCTCAATTAGATAATTCAGAGAATCACTTTGTTTCTAAGGCACGAAAGAACAAAGCAAATACACAGAAAGTTGTTGTGTGCTATTCTATTTTGAAGAGATCAACCTTGTTGTATTAACACAACCGAAAAGTTAGTTATTTTCGGTTAAAAGCGGTTGACAGGAAGAATCACAACGCTTGGTAAAGGTTGTGTCGTTTGGTGGGAAAAAACTGGTAGTACCCAAATCCCAAAAATTGTTTAGGTTTCGGGGACCCTGCCCCAAACCCGCGAGGGGAGGCTTCCCCTCGACCGCCGCCTGCTCACTTGGAAGCGGGACCACAACAAGGGGCTCTGCCCCTTGACCCCGAACGGGGCACTGCCCCTTGACCCCCGCACTTAGTTGTGGCGGCATCAAGCTAGCTTGAACGAGTGTGCACTCCGCATCTCCTGACTCGACTGTAAGCTAAACCTGACTAAACCCTTGATCTCAAGTAAATTACAATTACATAAAATATAAATGATGACACTAAAATCACCAACAATTTATACAGTATATGAATTTGTTACCGACCCTCGGAGTATATTTTAAACAAAAACACAAATAACACGTAAATATCTTGTATTAAATAAGATTGTCCCTTGACCAATGAATATCAAAATTGAATTATAGGTTCTGGCATTGGAAAAAGGAAATACAACATAAAGGAAATACAACACAAAGGAAATACAACACAACATAAAGGAATACACCCTATAAAATATAACACAATACTAGTGAGTGAACCATGTTACATAGACCCCACATGTCCATCTCCGGTTTTTGGCATCTTCGCTTCGCTGCTCACATATAATCATGCCGTGGTACTCTGAAGAGCTTCGCTGACAAGCATCTAACTCAAATTCTTTCTCTGGTAAGCTGATTGCTTCATTTTGTGCACCTCTACATAAAAGACACTTCTTCAACGTCTAAGGAAGTTCAAGAGGCGATGTGTCTTGTTTACGCTCGTTTAGCGTCTAAGTGATCCTTCAGCACATGCACATCACTAAATACCGTGGAGTTAGTCTTGTTCTATTGATTGTCAACAACCTACCACATGATGAAAATGCGATTTCAGAAGCTACCGAAGAGCTTTGACAACTTAATATACCATGGCCATGCGGGATAGAACAGAAACTGGATTTCCTTTTCTTTTCAAAACCCCAAAACAGCAAAAAGTTGCAAAGTCCCTTGGGATGAAGATGTGAGACAAAATCCGCTTGATATATTGCACAATACTCCGGAGGACATTGTAGGATCATCCTTGCCTTTTTTTGTATGTCCATTATAAAAGACCGTAGCAAACGAGCATAATGATCACGACTCACCCCCGATGAAGAACTCCCCACCACATGTTGATTGAGTATGGTTAGTACATAATTTGTATAATAAATATATAGGACAAACCATAGAAAAGACGTCGTGAAACCAATCCAAGTGACCTATTTTGCAAACCATCATCTTGAAACTCAGATCTACTTAAATTCCTCGATAATGAATAGTCCTACCCCGGATACATGAAAACATGGATTTAAAGCGGCTGAACAAGTAATTATCGTGGCATGTTTTCAAAATATTTCCTACGTTTTTTCTTTATTGGTTTTAACCATACATGAACAACACCCCCCCTTCAAGTACAAATTCAGATAATATTAGTCAACTAAGAAAAAAATCGTGAAGTACCAGAAGGAGATGTTGGGTAGTAAACCCCCGACAAAATAACCGTAGCATTTTGAAACACTTCAAGTAATGGGTTTAACGTTTCAATCATAACCCAATATTCCACCGGAAATTTTTTAAACCTTCTACCATTCTTATTGACCAAAATGTCATGAAAATACGCCAAGTGGTTTTTCAGTTCCAACCACTTTCGAACATATCAGAAAGTGTAGTCCATCGTGTATCAACGTCCCAAAGTTGGTGCATAAACAATGTTATCTGCATCCTACAGATTCTAATAAAGCTTTTTCGGATTTTTATCACCAGATTTAAAAACATCTTTTAACATTTGTTTGAAAGAATCTTTCATTTGATTAATTATGGGGACCTTTAAACCAGCTTGCACAACCAAGTTAATGATGTGTGCAACACAACGACTATGATAAAACCTACCCGCCATTGGTGGGTTGTATTTTAATATTAGTTTTTCCATGGCGCTTGTGTTGTTGCTAGCATTATCCAAAGTAATTGACATAATTTTTTCTTGCAAACCATAAATGACAAAGACTTTTTCCAACATATACTTCAAGTTTGTACCCGTGTGAGGAGACGGAAATTCTTCGAATGAAATGACCCGCTTCATCATTTGCCAAGTACTAGGTTCAATCCAATGTGCGGTAACACACATGTAAGAACCGGGCAAATTATGAGGAGCGGACCATACATCCGTTGTTAGGTTGACCCTAGTATTTAAGTTAGCAAAACCATCAATTGTTGCTTGTTTAGCCGCTACCCATAATTTCATTGCATCACGTTTGAGAGTAGAACGACTTACATGAGTGTATCTTGGTTGCATAGTGTTCTGGAACACCCTCGTTGTCTGCTCGTGGTCAAAGTGGTTGAATGGTAACCCTCTTTGAATCACCAAACCCGCGAATTGTTCACGAAGATAATCCGGATTGTACATGAAAATTTGCCCATCTCGTCCCATCGACGTTTGCCCCGCTTCCGGATTCTGATTCTGCTGCGCCTTTAATACTTCACAATGCGGATGAGTTATATGATTCTTCAACGTCGTGTTGGAACCCTCCGAGAAAAAATGAAAGCAATACTTGCATTGAGTTTTTTTCTGACCGTTGGTCATAATGCACATGTTGAAGTCTTTTCAAACTTCGGGGGTTCGATTGGTTGGTATGATTTCACACGAACGTTCAAGCACTTGTTGAACCAACAACCGGTGGTATTGAGGCGGATTCACTTGCATTAGGGGATATGTTTTTTTTTGCTTAAGAAGGATTGTATGTAATGTAAGTTGTGATTTACAATGTAATACAACACCCTTATTTATAGCACAAGAAAATCATTGATCCTATCCAGTTATCCTCAAGAAAAGCTAGATAGGATAAGAAAATCAGAAAAAGGGTGATTCCCGGGTCCTCCATTGTCTCAAGATAATCGGGTTCGGTTCCAAACCGGTTTTTGAAACCGGTTCAAAAAACCGGTGGTCAAACCGGGTTTTTCGGTGGAAAGCCAAACCGGTTCCAAACCGCCGGTTTGGCCAAAAACCGGAACCGGTTTGGTCAAAACCGGGGTTGACCGGTTCGGTTTTCGGTTTCAACCCGGAAACCGGTTTGGAACCCGGTTTTTTTGCCCATCTCTACCCTTGACCCCCGCACTTAGTTGTGGCGGCATCAAGCTAGCTTGAACGAGTGTGCACTCCGCATCTCCTGACTCGACTGTAAGCTAAACCTGACTAAACCCTTGATCTCAAGTAAATTACAATTACATAAAATATAAATGATGACACTAAAATCACCAACAATTTATACAGTATATGAATTTGTTACCGACCCTCGGAATATATTTTAAACAAAAACACAAATAACACGTAAATATCTTGTATTAAATAAGATTGTCCCTTGACCAATGAATATCAAAATTGAATTATAGGTTCTGGCATTGGAATCTATATATGGAGAAAACATCTTTATCGGGGACAACAGGAATGGACTGCGATCTTTTCAGGTAGGTAGAGTTTTGTGGTGATTTTAGTTTATTTAGCAAAAAATATGTGCTATAAATGACATGTTTGTATTTTTGTTACAGATTCATATCCACATTGAACTTCCCGAAGAACTTACTATCTCCACAAAACTACATACTAATACCAACAATTCAGAAGATTTTTCATACTCTTTTCAAGTCAAGTATATTCCACCAATAATTTTGACTTGTTTATTACCCAAATCATATCCTACACATCTCCCTCCGTATTTTACAATCTCTGTACAATGGTTGGATTCTGTGAAAATTTCAAGTTTGTGTTCCATGTTGGATTCAATATGGAACGAACAACATGGGCTAGAAGTCATATACTCGTGGGCTGAATGGTTGCGTACTTCTGCCATTTCTTATCTCGGATTTAATAAAGAAATAATTCTGGGTCCATATGGTGAGAAAGGACATGGGGATCCACGCGCAATTTCGGAATGTGTATCCGCAGATGTTGATATTCCTTCATTGAAGAGTTACAATGAGGCACAACAACTTGAATATTTTCTTACAAATATGCAAGAATGTTGCATCTGCTTTAGTGAATTTGCAGGTAATTTTTCATCATCTAAATGTGAGTTCATTATGTTAAACATATATTTGCATTATGTTAAACATATATTTGCTTTAGTGAATTTAGCTAAATGTGAGTTCATTATGTTAAACATATATATGCATAATATGTTACAGACTTACAGCAAATTGATCTATTGAGTTAGCGGGTGTCTGGATTAACAGATTTTGTCCATGTTTATTTGGGATTAACTACAAAACTGGTTACCGTAGGTTAACATAATAGTACTTTATTACTCTTTCAATAAACACAGTTTGCGAAACTTTTACTATTAACATAACGTGTCTACTTTTTTATGAGTGTCAATTTTGGTCAGTTTACGCATGTTTATAGAAAATTGAATATTTATACACTTGAATGAACTGATTATCAGATTATTATATTACGTCCACTTCCAGCACATCCGAAATTAAAACTAATTTCTACAACCCTTTATATTGCAAATGTTAAACAACCCGTTTTATTACAATTGTTAAACTGATTATGATTATTCAATATAGCAAACACCCTTTAGAATTAACTTTGATATACATCATGGATCATTAATTCAGAGTCGGGAGTCTGTGTGTATAGTAACTAATTTGACTTGATCACTATGTTTTGCGTAGGTAGTGAATTTATAAGATTGCCATGTCTGCATTTCTTCTGTGAAAACTGCATGAAAACTTACACAGAGGTGTGTATACAAGAAGGTAATGTGAATCGGCACTGTTGCCCTATTGCAAAATGTGGGGGTATGATCCCATCAGGTCTTATTAAACGATGGCTTGGAGATGAACAGTTTGAAAAATGGGAAAATCTTTCACTGCAAAAAACACTCGAATCAATGACTGATGTGGCCTATTGTCCAAGATGTGAATTACCGTGCATAGAAGATGGAGACCGTCATGCTCAATGCGCAAAATGCTTCTTTAGTTTTTGCACACTTTGTAAGGAAAAACGCCATGTTGGAATCAAGTGTGCCACACCCGAAATGAAGCTTCATATGTTGCAGGTAATTAACATCATAAAAACTTCATAGTACATATGTACTAAACGAGTATAAGCTTCGCTGCGAATATTCTTAGTTGCAAAAGTTTAGAATAATCAAAATATTTTTAGTTTAAGTTACTAGTTTTTCAACTAATCTAATGTTACTAAAAACATTTAATTTAGAAAATACTAAATTTCTGATCTCTCATGCTGTTAGGTTTTATGAATTACCTACATTTTATTACTCATACCCTGTTTTTTTTTTTTTTTTTGAACGGCAATTTTTTTCACAACCTATACCATATATCTCACAATATATTTCACCCTGTTTATCTGTTTAACAGATTTACATTTATCACGTTGTAGTAAAACTTATCTCTCTAACTTAGGTTCTAATCTTTGAGGTCTTTACTCAAGTATAAATGATGGATGACCAAAGTGAAAGAATCAACATTTTGCCAGACTAATTTTAGGCATTATTCTCACTTATATTAGGTTTATCTAAGGGAAAGTTTGGATTGAGATCCTCTCAAGTTTGGATTGAGATCCTCACTTATATTAGGTTTATCTAAGGGAAAGTTTGGATTGAAATCAACGTTCAGTTCACATTTACAAGAAAAATGTCAATTTCCTTTCTTTAGCATTAAAACTATTTGGCAGAGATGTGTGTGTTGAATCATTTCTACGTTATATTATAATTCTAGTTTTGCAGATTACATTTTCTTTTTCTTAGTTCAATTCTTAACGGAATAAAGTGTTAAGTGGGTGTAACAAGGTAGAAATTTCCACTTAACCAAGTTTAGGATACTAAAATATATTTTGGCCTTTATGATAAGAATTTTATTTTGATATTATCACTTTTGATAAAAAAAAAATTAAGAACAAAACCTTCTAAATCTTTATAACACTTTCCGTTACCCAACTCGACCTAACCCGTACAAAAAGTTAGCCATGGCAACCTGATTATTCCTTAATGATAGTATTTAAAATTCTCATAGGATTAAGGAAATGTGTGATGTATATGAATAAACATAGTATTGTATTGGTGCAGGAGGGACAGCCGTTAATGCCAATGGGACATAAACAAAGGATGATACAAGAACTTCTTAGTGTCAAAGAGATACTTCGTGATGCAAAACAATGCCCATCTTGTAAGATGGCGATTTCAAGAACCGAAGGTTGCAACAAAATGGTCTGCACGAACTGTGGCACGTTTTTCTGCTATCTATGTAACAAGTCCATTGATGGATATGATCATTCCAGGTATTTATTGTACGAAATGTGATAAATCATCTTTTAAGGTTCACCTAGGTAACACCGTTCTAAAAAAAAGGTTCACGTAGGTAACACAAAAAAAAGGTTGATGACAAGCTAGTCGAAGGTTCCCAAAAGTGTGTTTCTGAAAAACCATTTTTTCAAAGTTTGATTTTATTGTAATTATATGATTATGCAATCTTATGTAACACACTATCTTTTTTTTTGGACAAAAATTGTGTTTCATGTCAACCTTTGTTGCCCCAAAACTACGCTTTCTGGACAAAATTCACGCATTGGGACAAAAAAACTTCAAGAAATTTTCAGTGAACTTACGAGCTTAATAATTCTTGAAGGAATGGAACTTGTGAACTACATCAAAAACCCATGAAAAGTAGAGCGATGGAACTTGTGAACATGGAGGAACAAATGAACTCACGAAAAGTAGAGCGACGGATACTAGCTTCACTCTATCCTGAGCATTCTCATACATGCCGTAAATGTGGTCAAAAAATTGCAAAGGTGAGTTAACATATTTAATTTGTGGTCAGACTATATATGTATGTATTATATGATTTGGTTTATTAATGATGGTGTGGTTTTTTAGATGGGCAAGAACAAACTATGTTGGGCATGCGAAGGTCGCTACTGTTATTTGTGTAGGGAGGTGGTCAAACGTGGCTCGCGACGCTTTGGGCAGAAGCGGTGCCAACACACTCTCGGATAGCGTTTAGTTGTTATTACATCTCTCTTAAATTAATGACATTTTCTATGAGACACTGATAGGCATGTGTAAATGTGCTTGACGAGGATTTTAAGGCTCGGGCGTTGCACCGGGTGTAAAAATCACATGTGGATGAGTAAATTAACAAAGTAAGATGCAAATGTACATCTAAAATCTCACATTGTGTATGCATTGAAACAATGAATACATGATAATTGATCAACACCACCATCATGACAAAAAATGTTTAATATACGTTGATGCATCAAATTGCCTAGTGGTAAGGTATTTGGTTTTCAAACAAGAGGTCAAAGGTTCAAACTTCGCTAGTGGCCATGGAAGGGTTGGAAACGGTCCTGGTTTTTAACCCGGTGAGGTCGCATACACGTGAGTCGAATAGGCTCGCCCTCCCTTATAACTTGAACACGGAAAACCACATATGTTTTGATGCATCAAAAGCTTCTTCAAGAGTGTCATCTTTTTGTCGAGTAGCGTCTAGCCAAGATCAAAAGAGTGCACAAAGCATGCTGCTACAACTTGTACCAAAAAAAAATTCACATTTTTGTAAGATCTTAAGATCTTGATCGATCTTACAATTCCGATCTTGTAAAGACAAAAATGAAATTAAATAAGGTCTCGATTTTTATTACCTTGATTCAAGAGTCATTGCCTTGTTTCAAGATGCTATAAGAGAATGGAGTAGCTAACTTTTTCAAACAAATATTTTAAAGCGGAAATTGCGTATTTACCCATTATTGTAAAATTCGGCTTAAGTGGTCGATTAACCGGCGCCTAAGTAATTAACTGCTTAATTGTAACCTATTTGGCGTTATTAATCGGATTGGTAAAAAATGGTCAATATAACAATTAATCGGACAAAAATGAGACGAATTAGACAAAAATCGGCTAAATCAGCCAAATCGGTCAGCACGTGTCAACTTTTTCCATAAATTCAAATTGAGGGTTTTTTCAATAAACCTTGCGTGTTTCACAAACTCAGTCACACAACCATTCGAACACATCTTGAGCAGTGATTTAACACATAATGCGGAGGTATGGTCACTTTTCTTCTTTTAATTAAATGCTTATGACACTAATTGAATTCAGAAATTGGTTTATGAAAATTTATTAAAGCATTTAAACTTTGAACCTTAAAATATTTTGTTTATCTTATACATATAATTTCATAACTTTATAATTTTATATATACAAATTCTAATACGATTAATTCTCGATTAATAGCTATCCCGCTTTAAAATTTTATTTTTACAACCTTGTATTTATCTAATGAGACATAAATATTTATATATTTTCTCAAAACACAAACTGTCAATGCTTAATGTACAACTTTGTTTAAACTCGTTTTGGCAAAATATATAGATACACAAGTAGTAGTATGGTATGTAACTATGTATAAGACAGGCCCAGGAGATAACGACAACCAAATCAATTTAAAACGTGTTGAGCAAGTACAAGAAACTCAAGACCAAACTGAAACATGGACCCTTTTATATACATACACATATGACCTAAATATAAAGATCGACAAACAAAAAAAGAACGTCTTCTGTTTTTGTTTGAAACAAAATCTTTTAACCATAGTCCTTAACATTCAACGATGAAGAGAAGAGGTGATAGTAGCAAACGACGACCAAAACAAAACAACAACAACCTTAATGACGAAAACTGGAGTTACAGACCACTTCAACAACATCAGCATCATATAAACAGTAGCATTAATCACCAACAACAAAAGGATCAACCTTGTTCATCATCATCATTATATCCTAAAGTAGCTCCTAATCTTACTGTCCCTACCTTGCTGGTTTTAAATAATCAGGAATCTGGCTCATTGAATTATGCTGGGAAAGATGAAACAAATAAAGACAAAGAAGTGTGTTTGAGTGATGATCTTAATGCTAGTAAGGAAGATTGTGTTGAATATGAATATGAAGATGAACATGAACATGAGGATGATGATGATGTGGTGAATAAGTTGGAAAAACTGAGGTTGTGTGGCGAAGAAGCTGATTTATCAGATGATGTATTTAAAGATAATGATCAGTTACAACAAGATGAGGTAAACCAGTAATTTATGACTATTGTGAATCTTTGTTGCCATGATTGATCCTTTGATTGAATTCCAATAATTTAAGAGGGTGTTTAGGATTGCTAATGAAAAAGCTTTTCTCTATATAAGAAGCATACTACTTTCTTATAGATATGTGCTTTTTTAAAGGTGACAAGTTTTAGAACTCATGCACGTACGGAGTTTGACTAGATAGTATAAAACAATATTTCAATAATTTTGTATTGAAGTTAAATATTACGATAATTCATAAATTCATGATTTTCTAATGTTTAAGGCTTTTTTGTAAAATTATATTAAATTTTTTATACTTATATAGTTATAATAAACGTGCATGCACGCGTTTTTACAAAAGGTTTTTTTATTATGTGTTAATATTAATTAATATTTTTTACAGAATTTTGTTGCATATATGAAGGATTAGACTTTGTTTAACACGCATGGCGTTTAGTTGATCTTATTTTAATTTAACTATTTATATCGTGTTCTAGACATTATGTGTGTTTCGTAGCACATAATGGTCTTGGAAAAATATGTGCCGTGGTTATATGTAGTATCTTGTATATTTATTTTCATCTAACAGTAACGTGTGAGGTTGTGCTTTCATTATAATATTTATATTCCTATTAGTAGTCATTTAAGCCAATTTTTAAACATGTGTGCGGGCCAAACTTATAAAGTGGAATAACATAAGTTGTTATCGAATGCGAATACTTATAAAAGAATATTTATACTTAATCTCATAAAAAGTAAAAATATGAGTCATTCGTATATATATAATTTTGTATACTCATTTACATATCACACTATATTTACAATTCGGTACAAATACATTAGTTTAATATATACTAATACTAATACTAATATTTATCGATAACTAGTTTTATTTATTTATAAAATATAAAGTATACGGGGTATTTATAAATTTATAAAGTTATTAAAAAGCATGAAAATTGATAAGTATAGTTTATTTAATTAAACTTTAAACTTTGTTTACTATTAGGCTAAATTTTCCTAATATAAATTGTGTTTAAAATGAAAATGAAATAGTCTTTCCATAGGAATAAGTGAATAACAGAACATACAGTAACATAGTTCCGTCAAACCAAACACAGACAAATAAACATTCAACGATGAAAAGCGGCGGCAGTAGCAGTAAAAGACGACCAAAATCATCTTACAAAAACAACAACATTAATCAACAACAACAACAAGCACAAAAGATTCAATCTTGTCCTTCAACTTCACAATTCTTTTCTAAGACACCACCTAATCTTAATGTCCCCACCTTACTTGTTTTCAATAAACAAGATGATGTAAGAGATAAAGGCAAACAAGTGTGTTTAGAAAACAAAGATTGTGTTGAAGATGATGATGTGGTGAAAAAGTTGGAAAATTTGAGGTTGGGTTGTCAAGAAGCTGATTTATCAGATGATGTTTTTAGAGATAATGATCAGTTACAACAAGATGAGGTTAATCAATCAACCCTTTACATATATTTCTTCATTTTGATTGTTTTTGTTGTGTATATACTTAAGGGGGTATTTGGGATTGCCTATGAAAACTGGATAAACAGTTTGTTGGGTGTTTGGCTAGAAGCATACTGTTTATGGATGCTGGATTATTCAAATTCTCTATGCCATTCTGATTATTTTGTTTCCTAAATGATAAGGATGTGTTTGTTTCGGCTTATTTGATTTTGGCTTATATTTCATAAGCCTCAGTTTTCTGGCTTATTTTGAGACTTGTGGGCTTGTATAAGTTTATTACGATATGATAAACTTATATAAGCCCATAAGTACCAAAATAAGCCAGAAAATTGAGGCTTATGAAATATAAGCCGAAATCAAATAAGCTTGTAAGCCCACATATAAGCCGAAACAAACACCCCCCCTAATTAAGCATAATTGCTTAAACAACTGCTTACCTGATTATTCGAAAGAAGTGTAGCCAAGTTGTTAGTGTTTCCTGTCCTATGGTGATTCTATACATGTTGCTATGGGACTTAATCCCTTGCAAAGTTATATGGTCGTCTAAGATGGTGAATGTCATGATAAATATGTCAGACCTTAATAGGACTGCATATGTCTTGGACAATACAGAGGGTGCATTGGGAGTGTTTGGTTGTGAATGTAAAGATAGATGGCTTTGGTAGTTGAGGAAGCCTTTTTGTTTGGATAGTCATATTGTCAGGTTTAGTGAGTCTTGGATAGGGATCTTTTATACAGTCAAAAGAAATGTACTCAGCTAGGTGTGTGAGAGGTCTCAAGTTCAATTCCTGCTAGGTTTAAACAACCCTGAATGCCAACCTCCTGAAAAGGGAGGCTTTACCCGGTTTTAGTCTGTGTGGGTGTAGGTTCAAACCCCGTGGATTAGTCAGCCAAAAAGATCGGAAACCATGGTTATCCAAAAAAAAAAAAAACTACCCAGCTTAGACAAGGTTTCCTATGCTTGAAGGAAGTAGTTTTACCTTATATGTACAATCCTGCTATGAAATTAGTAGTTCAAACTGGAGGTTGTCGCTGGAATGGGAAGAAATAGTAGTTCAGACTTAGAGTTTAGTCTGTATAGTGTTTGTTTATTCTTTTGGTGATGTCCGGTTTCTCCTTTGGGCATGTGCATTGCTTTACTGAACATTTTGTAAATCTTGTTGTAATGATTATCAACTTTCACAGACTATATTTGCATTGAAAACATAAACAACACATAAATATCTTGTAATAGCAAAAAAAAACATCCCTTAACCGATAAATATGAAAAATCGAATTGTAGGTACTAGCTATGGAATCTATCTATGGAGAGAACATCTTTATCCTCGACAACAAGAATGGACTACGATCTTTTCAGGTGTTGTAGTATTCTTAGGTGATTTCAGTTTCATTTTGCAAAAGAAAATGTGATATTAATGATGTGTTAATTTTCTGTTTGCAGATTCATATCCACATCGAAGCTCCTGAAGAACTAACTATCTCTACAAAACTAAATACAAATACCAATAGTTCAGAAGATTTTTCATACTCTTTTCAAGTCAAGCATATTCCACCAATAATTTTGACTTGTTTACTACCCAAATCATACCCTACACATCTCCCTCCGTATTTTACAATCTCTGTACAATGGTTGGATTCGGTGAAAATATCAAGTTTGTGTTCCATGTTGGATTCAATATGGAACGAACAACAAGGGCAAGAAGTTATATACTCGTGGGCTGAATGGTTGCACAGTTCTGCTATATCTTATCTTGGATTTGACAAAGAAATAATTCTTGGTCCGTATGGTGGGAAAGTCCGTGGGGACCCTCGGGCAATTTCGGGATGTGTCTCCCCAGATGTCGATGTTCCTTCATTGAAGAGTTACAATGAGGAGCAACGGCTTGAATCTTTCCTTACAAATTTGCAAGAATGTTGCATCTGCTTTAGTGAATTTGCTGGTAATATTCTATCGTCTAAATGAGAGTTTATTATGTTAAACATATGCACGTTACAATATATTGACCTATTAAATTAACGGGTGTTTGGCTTTGTGGTTTGAAATTGATTATCTGATAACGGATTTTGCTCATGATTATTTGGGATAAACACAAAACTGGATATAATTATCAGATAATTATTACGTCACGAAGCATCCAAAAACTATTTTCTACAACCCGTCTTATTACAAATGTTTAATTGATATAATTAATCTGATGTTACCAGCATTGTGCGTGATTCTTTAATTGACTTCTTTACTATGTTATCCGCAGGTAGTGAATTTATAAGATTGCCATGTCAGCATTTCTTCTGTGAAAAATGCATGAAAACTTATGCCGACGTACTTATACAAGAAGGTAGCGTGAATAAGCTTATGTGCCCTATTACAAAATGTGGGGGAATGATTCCACCTGGTCTTATTAAGCGATGGCTTGGTGATGAGGAGTTTGAAAGATGGGAATCACTTACATTACAGAAGACACTCGAATCAATGACTGATGTGGTCTACTGTCCAAGATGTGAAACACCGTGCATAGAAGAGGACGATCAACATGCACAATGCACCAAATGCTTCTTTAACTTTTGCACACTTTGTAGGGAAAAACGCCATGTTGGAGTTATGTGTCTCACACCAGAAATGAAGCTTCGTATCTTGGAGGTAACATCAGAAAAACTTTATTTTTACATAAGTATTGCATGAAATTTATATCAAAGTTGTATGGCATGATAAATGCGCTCCGTTTTACAATTTTTGTGCTCACAAATTATCATGTCAACATCTTATTATACCGATTTTTTAGAACATTAAATTTTGTATACATAAAAATATATAACATGTACAAAGGAAGTATGTGATGCATATGAATAAACATAATCTTGTATTGGGGCAGGAGAGACAGGGATCAAGTCAAATGGGAGATCAACAAAGGCGACGGGAACAAGAAATGATACAAGAGCTTCTTAGTGTCAAAGAGATGCTCCGTGATGCAAAGCAATGCCCATCTTGTAAGATGGCGATTTCAAAAACGGAAGGTTGCAACAAAATGGTATGTCAGAATTGTGGCACGTATTTCTGCTATCTATGTAGCAAGGCCATCGATGGATATGAACATTTCAGGTATATATCGTACTATATGTGACAAATTTTAGACCCTTTTTCCAATAAATTGACCAATTCGGGTGATATTTGATCTTTAACGGGTCACATTGGTAACACAAAAAGACACTTACAAAAGACCTTAAAAGGAAACGAGTCTAGAGTTGCTAATAGTGCGTTTTTAATGCATAAATCCTATTAAAACCATTTTTAAAATTGATTTGGTTGTAGTTTTTTTATTTTGTAATCATGTTCAACTCTCCCAAGTTTTTTGGACAAAATTTATAATGTCAATCCTGTTGCCCCGAACATTATGCTCTCTGGGTCCCCCTATTTGATCCATAATCACTCATTTAGAAAAAAGAAAAACTTTTCTTTAGTGCGTACAAGAAATTTTGTAGTGAACTAATGCGCTTAATAATTGTTGTAGGGATGAAACTTGTGAACTTTTCCCACAACAAGAAATTATAAACTGGGAGGAACGAATGAACCCACGACAATTAGTTGGACAAATACAAGCTGAACTCTTTTTCGAACTTGGTCATAAATGCCCTCAATGTGGTCAAAACAACGTGAAGGTGAGTCAAACATTTTTCTGCTTGTGGTCAGACGGTCAGACCATATATGACATTTCGCAGTATATAATTTGGTTTAACTAATGATGTTTGTGTGTGTTTTGTTTGGTCAGATGGGCAATAACAATCACATATTTTGTTGGGCATGTCAAAGTCACTACTGTTATTTGTGTAGGAAGATGATCAGACGTGGCTCACAACACTTTGGGCCGAAGGGCTGCAAACAACACACTGTCGGATAGCGTTTAATTGTTTTTATGAACTTAAAATGTGAAGGGTCTCATGGTCACATACTAGTTTTATACTTCTATTATCATATTCATATTCATTTGAGTTGTATAAGTTTATTTATAAACATTGTTAGATACATAATGCCTGAATATGACCTTGTGATGAATAAGTCGCATGCAATGCTTTTTTCCATGCTTGTAACCTTGTTCTCGATTTCTTGGCTTTGATATCTTTCAGGTTTTTGTAGTCTATGTTTTGTATTGTTTAAAGATCACATTAATCATTACTCAAAAAGATTTCAGGTGTGAAGGCGTGTGCATTAGTGATTATCATCAATAAAAAGATAATCACTAATTCACACATTAGGCATACAAAAACACACGTCGATAAGACAACAAAAAGCCTCTTCCAACTTTTTTTGTATGCCTCATTACCAAGGACATTGTTATTGTTAATCTCCTCAACCGGGGACTTTCTTCCAACTCTAAGAATCTCGTAATAATCGGTGGTATCATTAGTTTTAGCATCAAATCGAGCGCTGGGAGTTAGAGAAAATAGTATTTGGCCAATAAACTTGTGAACATTGGACATAATCGCCATGACGATAAAACCTTAAAGCTTCTTATAAGACCTACACACCAAGTACAAAAAGCAAATGATATTCTCATGCATTTCCATGTTTTGTAACTTCTCACAATGGGGAGTCGATGTACGAAGTGCTCCTAGACTACATTTTTTTCCTACTACACCATGACGACAAACCAAGATTAGCATGTATCGTTGTTATCTTGTGCATGAATAAAACAAGAAGGCATTAGTAATAATCTTCTAGGAATCATACGCATTATCTTCATCTACTTGTGGCTTCACAAAGAACTCGATATAAGCAATGCGGCTAGGAGGCTGATAGCCAGCAGAATCTATATGCACGTGAGAAGTAGATGGCCTAGCAACCGATACCAAATGTTGGACTTTTAACATACCACCTCTCCCGATTGTCAGTTTGCTTCCTCTGTTATCTTTGATAACACTGCTTGGTATGTTAGAAGTTGTTGCACGCAGAAACTTGTACTTGTACCTACAGCATGAAAAATCATTATAACACAATTCTCGCCAATGTAAAGCCCAATATCTAAATCTTAAAAAAGATCAAGTTCCTGTAATAAGGGGCATTTCGACCCGATAATTTATAATGGGTAAATTCAAGTAATGCTGTATCTTTCATGGTTTAAAAGAGTAAATTCAAAGAATATTAATCAAAAAGTAAACATGTCGGATGGATCAAAAGTGGTCCAATGTGTATTGCTGATGCATAAAACCTTCAAAATCATTCTATTTATATATTAGATTATTATTGATATAATCTTCCTATCATCATACTTGAAACACTAATAATTGTTATAAAAACTAGAAATTCTGGGGAAAACCTTTATACTAACCCGATCAACCTGTTTTGACCCGGACAAAGTAACCTGTTTTACCCGTAACCCAAACCCACCCGAACGTCAGTTTTTGCCACTTGTACTTTCTCAGTCCTTATTGACGTGAATATGCATTGCAAAACAGAAAAAGGAGAAAATAAGAAAAAGCTATCTTTCTTCTCTTCACTGTTTATATAAATTCTAGATAGCTATCGTAACAGAAGTTGGCCAGAGATATAGTATACATGCCTGTGAGACACAATCTGATCACAGTTGAATGCAGAGAGGAGATCCATATTAGCATAATACATAAAGTCTATCTGCAAGTCTCCATGGCCTTCCCCTTTAAAAGTAACTGACGGAGGCGTTGGTTGCAGGGTTATTTGGATGCTCGATCCTGGCCATTCCAGATCGTCGATGGCTTCTTTCAAGGCTGCCGACTTCAAACAGAAACCATCATGTTAATAAGTTAACTTTAGCCTGCAGTATGTCACCATTCTCCATAAACCAGAACTGTTACAGATGAAGAGATAATAGGTACCTTGACAGTGAAACTAATTGGAGTACTTCCTGCAGGTTCAAAATTGTAGTCCCATGAAATTGTGTCAGGAATCCTAGTCCTGATCTCCGCGTACGTACAAGTACTAACTGAGTCGGTAGATCTAACAAAAGAAAACAAACAGCATCATCCTACAGTGACAAATTATCCTCGGAAGTTAAAACATAAAAAAAAAATAACATTTGAAAGATATATCAATTGTTTCCGAGTCCAAAAAAGAAGCGATCTCATTGTTGAATATCAATGTATTTAGAATTATAGGGGTACTTCACAGAAATCAAGACAGAGAGGGAGGTAAAAATGTACTTGAGAAGAAGCTGCATATCAGGCCCCGGATACTGGAACTCGATTGTGCTTGAGCGTCCAGGTATACAAAACGTGTTGAGGCAATCCACAAACAAGCCCAAGCTTACTCCAAACCTAGGCCGCCCATGTGCACTATACTCATAACGAACAAAGAGCTACAAAACAAGACCAAGATGCAGACGCTATTATGCGATCAGCAGATGATTAAGAAGCAGAAAATCACAGTCCATGGTGAAGTATCGGAAAAGTAGTATGTAAATACAATTGTACTCATACTTTTCCGCTTTCCTATTCTTGTCATCAACTTTGTTTCGGTCACTATTCCGGATAACCATTTCAACAAATGCAAGGCTTTGTTGGCTACTTTTAGAACATTTTTCTTGTCAACTTTTTTCATTTCGGGTAGTCGTCTATTTTTTCTGCTATAAAAACACAAACCTTTCAAATTTCGACTTTTGTGTGTATTTTGTAACGACTCTACCATGTATAATGACCATTTTACCCTTCAAAATTTGAAAATAATAGGGGTATAATCGTCACAAAAGTCGAGATTTGAAATGTTTGTGTTTTAATAGAAAACAAATAGATGACTATACGGAATAACAAAAGTTGAAAAGTTAAATGCATTTTCAAGTCATTAACCCTTTTCATTTCGGATAACTGATTGAACATTATTTACAGTAGTAACTAAAGCAGTCACAAGTATGGTATCGTCGCTTCAAACCAAATCTCACAACAGCCATAACATAAACTAAAATGAATTAATTTTATTTTACTTACATAACAAAGAAACCCAAATAAATTATGATACCTCTCGTTGTAGATAAACTTTAGCTTGAAGACAACCAGTATCCTCAACAATTAAAACAATCCCATGTTCACTTAACTCCAACACTGCATCCTATAATATTTTATCAAAAAAAAAACATAACCAATTAGCAAAAAACCTAAAACCCTTAACCCTAGGTTTTATCATTAAAACTTATTTAAAGAACCTGATGGCGTTTCCATCGGACTGAGGTTAAAGCATCGACAACGCCTTGAACGTTGTCGAGTTCGCACACTAGATCCGGTGATTCTGTCTCCACTCCCGATGAACTCATTCCCGCCAAAATCCAATTTCCACTTGGTACCAAAGTTTTGTCAATGTATATATTTATTATCTTTTCAGTTTCGTTTTTTTGCCCGTAGAGTTTAGGAATTGTTGTATTCGAAGGCTAATGATTTGCACACTCTTATTTTTTATCCGTGCACTCTATTATGTGTTTGAACCGGTTGTACATGCTTTACCAGTTTGTATATTTGAGTGTATAAATCAAAAGGCTAACTTTATCAACACTTATCGGTTCAATTTATAGTAATTGTTATAATAAAAATATATATAGACTATAAACAAAAAATGATAAAAAGTATGAGAAGTTGATGATTAAACAATGTTTAAACTATTACTTAGTTAAGTGATAGATTTTGTTACTATTTATAAGTTTTTCAATTTTTAAGTTTAAAAAAAATAAATGTGTGTTTTATAATGTATATATACTGTAGATGTAGATAAACCTAATCTCATAATTCTTGGTATTGGGTCTGCCACTTTGTATTTAGGGTGCGTTTGGTTTACAGGTGGGTTTAGATTTGGATTTGGATTCGGTATTGGATTTGGATTTGGTGTCGGTTTTGAAAAGAGAAATTGTAATTGTTTATTAATTTAATAATAAAATTTGATATAAAAATATTATTTATAAATATAAAAAAATACATGTGTGTGAGAGAGAAAGAGTGGTGTAGTGTGTGTAAGATGAGTTTTTATTAAAATCTTTCATCCTCCTTCACTTTTACTTTTTGTGGGCCACCTTTACTATTCTCTTGCCAAACCCACAAACCAAACTACCACTAAATGTCTTTTCACTTAGAAACTCATACTAAAGTAGGCTACCAAACGAGCCCTTAGTTCTAGGGAAATATGGTATGTATCTCGTTAACAAAAGCATATGTATCTGTTGGGCTAATTTAGTGCCCAATGATTTATCATTTAGGATTTGAATACAAAATATCATAAGTGTTAATAACCTTTAACATTTCAAGGTCACTGAGTGAACAGTTGATGGTGTTGTCGTGTAGGTGTAATTTATGCTTTCAAGTTTTAAATTTATATTTTGCCGACTTTACCTAAAACAACACTTTTCACGGGCAGTGTACCCGATCGATGAGAGTTTCGTGGTAAGTAGGGTGTCGAGCACTAAGAGCGAGAAACACTTTCAATTTATTAATACTTAGGTTTTTCTAATCTAAGTTAGTCTAATCTATGTTAAACCTAAGTTAATCCTAAATCTAATGGATAAGGGAGGTTTTCAGTCTGAGAGATTGACACAGGTTTTGTGGTGACTAAAACCAATTCAAGACACTAAAACACACGCAAACAAATTAACAGAAGATAAAAGAGCGGTCTAGCCAAATATAAGAAAATTGTATCAACCATTATTAATCCAATCAGAACGTTGGTTTGTTTATTTAGTGCAATGATTACTTATCTCGAAGCGGCATATCATTCTTAAGACTTAGGCGTTACTTCTTCTTAAGACCTAAACACGTAGAATTTTGTCACAATTAAAAGCATCCGCATAAAGCATCCTTATTTGTTGATTATAATCTATCTTATGGATTAAAGCAATGGTGATCTTGTTAAACCCTAGCTCATAGAGACTTTACCCACTTACTGCTTAATGGCAATTTATACACTAGTAGTCCACTAACCAAGTCTTTACCAATTAATCGAGAACGTACTCGTTGATACCAAGGTCACCTTATGGTCCAACTAAGCTCACAATCTAAGGGCAAAGATAGGTCATTAATTGTGATCCTATTGGTCTAGATGTATATATTACTATATGGAGAGCTATCACGGCATCTAGATTATTTGGTTCGCATCACTAGATCCAATTGAATGATATGTCGCATACAAAAGCACGTACACAAGTATAATGATAAACATAAACAAGCAATGAACGATAAATTAAGAAATCGAGATAAACAAATCAAACATTAAGATCTTCATAATAATGGCTAATACCCGAAGGTATTAGCCTTCGAACGTCATAATTAATACGAAAGTAATGATCTAGCCAAGGTAAACTAAACGAGTTAACGAATGATACCAAAAACTGAACGATTACAAAAGTATAAGAAATTACACGTTGTCTCCTATGGAATTAATTGCGTTGCTCGACCTCTTCTGCTCTTCTTCTCCTCTGAAAATCGACTTTTATGGTTTAGGTATCGAGAATATGATTTAGCACACCTAAAACTCGTTTTTGAGTTTTCTGTTTATAGGGTCTGGAATATGGTCGATACGGCGTATCCAAAGTCTTGGATACGGCATATCGGGGGTTTCTTGGAGTAGGGACCACGTTTGATATCTTCTAGAATATTTTATTTCCATATAGCTTGAATACGGCGTATTGGTCGTTAGAACAGTAATCTTCAAAATATCTTCGTTTAAGCTCCAGAATGCGTGCCTTTTAGTTAACTTTCACAAAATACTCCATAATTACTGCAATTCTCAAATACAAACGATTAAGTAACAATTCTTTGCAATAATTACATAAAATGGGTTAATTACATGGGATAAATAATGTTATAAAAGTGACGTTATTTGATGTCATCAAATATCCCCCCACTTGAATCCTACTTGTCCTCAAGTAGCCTTTAGAAGTTTATGAAAATGTATCCCTAAGAATTTTTCCGTTTAAGCATTTATTTGATCTATTACAAGTACACAACCAAACACCTCACGAAATAGGAAGATGAAAACACTCAAATCACTCAACTAATCTATGTGGTAACATGTAACTACTTCGCTCAATTGCTCGGTCGTGACGAGTATTCTATCATAGGCTTGGCAAGGATACACATCTCCACCACTAGAGCTAAGGAGTAACACATTTATAAAGGTAAAATAGGTTTTTATTATAAGGGTAAGGGTTGATCATTCTACAATCTTTCACCAAAAGTACCACACCAACAAGGCAGCTGAGACATGCATATATGGCCGTAACGACGAAATAGACATGCATGCTCGTACACACCCTCATTCGCGTAAAACCCATGGTTAATGATTAGGAAAGGGAATTAAATTATTGTTAAATAAAAATTACGAAATAAATAGATTAAGTCCAAGATATAAGTTGCTAGACACTTTTTCCCGACCGTTACCATGATTAAGACACAACTATTTACAAACGTCTTGATCATAGATCAAAAACAACAACTTGAGTTGGCGTTCCCGTAACGGTCAACTTCCCAATCATCTCATACTTTACAAACTTTTACAAGGCAAGTGGCGATATCTTCCACTTTATACAATACTCTACATCGTTGACTAATAAGACGTATCAACGAATAATCGATCCTTCATATAATTCCTTCGGTCTATGTTTTTACGAAACGATTATCTTCAAACTTTCCTCCTCTTTTTTGTTGCGATTTTTCTAATTTTTTAGATTATCTTTTTTTAACACTATACTATGAAACTCGGTGTAATTTCACCATCTTCACGATCATAATAACTCTGGATAATTCCTTCGGTAATTCTTCATTCTTCGGACGTACCAATAATTGTGTTGGTAGTAAAAATACATGAGTTTTGACTACTTTATACATTCCCATTTGCAATGTGCAAATTTCTTCCCAACCGTACCAAAGATAGAAAATTGACACAAGACTCGGGAAATACATACTTTACACTTTAAGCAACTAGCAACTGATAAATGGACTTAATCTAACAGGGTAGGCTAAGGTGTAAAGGTGTAACGAAACAAATAGTTGGTGTAATTCCTAAAGGATTGGCTCTATTGGTTTTTCTAGGGGTATCTTACTCTTAAGATGAGAGTAAACAAAGGGTTTATACGGGGATTTAACTAACCAGTGTAGTTAGTTAATAAAACAACATATAAAGGCTTTTTGGGTGTAATCCTAAAAATTTACCAATTTAAACAAGTTACTCCATCTAAATCCATAGTACTCATTATTGTGGTCTCGAATAGATATACCAAGCCAAGTTCTAAAGTCTACAACATCACCGGCACACTCATATTTTGTGGAATTTGGGTAAACATTTAGAAACGGATAAGGTTAAATCCTCACAATATCTAATAAGGGTTATTGTGTGCAGGTTATGTATCAAGTAATTTCACAAAAGTATGCTTGAATTTTTTTTTTTAAATTTGAACATAATTTAAGCATTTTATTGTGAAAAATAGGACAAATATACATTTTAATTCTCATCCCACCCTTGAATTATACAACGTCCTCGTTGTATAGATAAAACATTAAAAACAGGAATTTAAAAGAATTAGAATGAGAAACTCCCCTGATATTTTGCTTGGTAGATTCTCCATGTTGATTTTATTGAGCAAGAACGTGTTGAATAGTCGCCTTGAAGTTTCAAGACTCCAACACTTCAAAATTTCCAGATCGTAGATTCTCCACCAACATTGTCGATTTCTTTTCTGCGAGGTCCTATGCAAATTATAGGAAAAATGATGTATTCCTATCTTAGTACCTACGGTTAATTTAAACTAAACTAAATACTAAATACGGGTCAGTCTGTTGAATACGCTGTATCATGTGCATAAATACGCCGTATTGACAGAACTGACAATAATGTTTAAAATGCATATAAATAAAGGACTTATAACGTCCAAATAATCAATACGCCGTATTGATGTCTGGGAAGACAGACTCGATAAAAATAAATAACAATCCGGGTTGTCTCCCGGGAAGCACTTTTGTTTACAGCGAAGTCTTTAAGTTAGACTTTTTCCTTCCTTCATTCGGCTCTTGTTACCATCCATCCTTCGTCCATCATGCGAAAGATTTCTTGATATGTGTGGATTGCTTCCTTGCTTGTATTCGTCAAATCTTTGTATTCATCTTCTTTAATAGCCACATACTCTTCATCTTGTCCAAATGAATATTTGATCATCTCGAATCTTCTAATAGTGAAAACCGGCAACTCATGATCATCAAACAATTCACATCGTTCCTCATCTTCATGTTCATTCTCATATTCTCTTTCTTCTTGATCATGGTCGGCAATCTCAAAGCCGTCCCATCTTCTCCAACCATTATTACTTGATTCATCATTATCGTCAATCATTCCTTCCATGATAGCTTTATTTCTTAAAGCTTCTTCTTTCAGTTTGCTATCCTTCAGAGCATCGTACCATTCTAAATCTTGGTAACAAAGTGTGTTTCCTACTATGTAAGCTCCTAGTAAGTTTCCTCCATTACAATATCCATCTTCTTTCCCTATAGGTAGGTCACTCTGAATACCCACTTTTATAATTAAATGGCTTACAACAATGCACAACTGGAGTGGGTTTAGTCCATACTCCAGTGTCAGTCCATGGTTTTTCGTGTACCCATGGCACATTTTCGTTCCATTCATAAATCTAATCATCCTTGTATTCGTCATAAGTCTTGAATCCCTCAATATCTTTAGTAAGGACATCTGGGTCTATCTTGAGTAGGTAATTGAACTCTTTGAATTTTTCACACAGGGGTGTTTCATAATCGAACAAGTTTGTTTCAATCCTAAAAATTTCACCGATTTATTGTTCATCATCGTGATTAGTTTCCTCAAGATCGGAAGTTTCATCATTCGTTGGCTCAATTTCGTTACTTCTCAATTTACAGTAGTCCCACAAAGCTCCTTTAGTAAATATATCCATTGTCTTGTAGTTCACAAACTTTGAGGCCAACCAATTTTTGAACTTGGGATTAGTAGGGTCCCACTTAATTATCGGGGTGTTAACTTTGCCAGTGCATGAAGGCGGGTAGTATTTTCCAAAAAAATTATCAGTCAAATTGACCTAACTAGTAATTGATCTTTTAATTCCATCAAACCATCTCCATGCATCTCCAACCAATGAGATTGGGAAAACAACAACTCTAAGTTTATCATGATTCACATTCGGTAAATCAATTGGGTCAATTATTTTTAAAAAGTATTCGATATGCTCGACCGCGTCTTCCCCATTAGTACCACTAAATGCATTTTTGTACAAATCATTAAGGAATTTTCCTTTTAGCTCATAGGCGTTCTTTCCATTAACAGTAATGCTTGTAATCCTTGAATAGTAATCTGCTTGGTCATTAGCCATGATTTTTCTCGTTGTTGATTTTGCTTCTTTGTCTGCTATCTCTTCTTCAATCAACTAGCTTTGATATGTATGACCTGTCACAAAGGTAAAAATATCAGCAGGATTTGTTCTGAAGAAAGATAAAAAAATTAAGCACAAAATCAAACATGAAAATTCAACTTATGTTTCAGATGATCGATTCGCCGTATTCAATTGAAGTGAATACGCCGTATTAATATGTTGAGAGAATACGTTGTATTGAACAGAAAGTTTGATACGCCGTATCCAATGGAAGTGGATACGCCGTATCGAGTTATCGACCAGAACAGTGTATTATAGAAAATAATTAAATATGCAAACAATTAAACACACAAATATACAAGCAAATATACAGAATATACAAAATTATACACTAATCTAAATTACACTAATCCTAAGGGTTAGATCTAATTTAATGTTAAAAACCAAAATATCAAATAAAAATCAAGATTAATTTTCACTCCCCGACAACGGCGCCAAAAACTTGATGGTGTTGTCGTGTAGGTGTAATTTATGCTTTCAAGTTTTAAATTTATATTTTGCCGACTTTACCTAAAACAACACTTTTCACGGACAGTGTACCCGATCGATGGGAGTTTTGTGGTATGATAAACCTATGCTACACCTAAGTTAATCCTAAATCTAATGGATAAGGGTGGTTTTCAGTCTGAGAGACTGACACAGGTTTTGTGGTGACTAAAACCAATTCAAGACACTAAAACACACGCAAGCAAATTAACAGAAGATAAAAGAGCGGTCTAGCCAAATATAAGAAAACTATATTAACCATTATTAATCCAATCAGAACATTGGTTTGTTTATTTAGTGCAATGATTACTTATCTCGAAGCGGCATATCATTCTTAAGACTTAGGCGTTACTTCTTCCTAAGACCTAGACACGTAGAATTCTGTCACAATTAAACGCATCCGCATAAAGCATCCTTATTTGTTGATTATAATCTATCTTAGGGATTAAAGCAATGGTGATCTTGTTAAACCCTAGCTCATAGAGACTTTACCCACTTACTGCTTAATGGCAATTTATACACTAGTAGTCCACTAACCAAGTCTTTACCAATTAATCGAGAACGTAATCGTTGATACCAAGGTCACCTTATGGTCCAACTATGCTCACAATCTAAGGGAAAGATATGTCGTTAATTGTGATCCTATTGGTCTAGATGTATATATCACTATATGGAGAGATATCCCGGCATCTAGATTACTTGGTCCGTATCACTAGATCCAGTTGAATGATAGGTCGCATACAAAAGCACGTAAACAAGTATAATGATAAACATAAACAAGCAATCAATGATAAATTAAGAAATCGAGATAAACAAACCAAACATTAAGATCTTCATAACAATGGCTAATACCCGAAGGTAATAGCCTTCAAACGTCATAATTAATACAAGAGTAAGGATTTAGCCAAGGTAAACTAACCGAGTTAACGAATGATACAAAAAACTGAACGATTACAAGAGTATAAGAAATTACACGTTGTCTCCTATGGAATGAATCGCGTTGCTCGACCTCTTCGCTCTTTTTCTCCTCTGAAAATCGACTTTTATGGTTTAGGTATCGATAATATGATTTAGCACAATTAAAACTCATTTTTGAGTTTTCTATTTATAGGGTCTGGAGTTGGTTCGATACGGCGTATCCAATGTCTTGGATACGGCGTATCGGGGGGTTTCTTAGAGTAGGGACCATGTTTGATATCTTCCAAAATATTTTATTTCCATATAGCTTGAATACGGCGTATTGCCTTCTTCTGGATACGGCGTATTGGATTTTGTTTCCTTCGTGGTCTTTAGTGAGTGCAGGCACAGATACGCCGTATCTTCCTTGATGGATACAACGTATTAGTCGTCTGAACAGTAATCTTCAAAATATCTTCGTTTAAGCTCCAGAATGCGTGCCTTTAGTTAACTTTCACCAAGTACTCCACAATTACTGCAATTCTCAAATATAAACGATTAAGTAACAATTCTTTACAATAATTACATAAAATGGGTTAATTACATGTGGTAAATGATGCTATAAAAGTGACGTTATTTGATGTCATCATCAGTCACTCAATGAGTTGCCTTTAAGATGCTCAGCCTGAGTCTACAAGAAAGACTCTAGCATTCAGTGAGGCGGTTCTTAGTGAATGAAGCCTGAGCCAAAGAAAATGGTGATGGGTTCAGTGAGTTGTGGCAATAGACTCACTGAACTCCATACGATCTCCAACAACTAGAAGACCTTGAAGACGAAAGACTGAAGACTAGGCGAGAAAGTTTAAAATAGATAATTCTAAGCTCTTATCTGCCTGAAGTCAAACCATCCTGAATATGGTATAAAGACAAGGTCAGTGTCAGCACTAATCTTAGAAAGTGTTATTGTCCCATACTTAGAATAGAAATGTAATAGATACAAAGGTGTATAATATGTACTAGTTTATCAGCATTGGGACACGCACGTATCACCCATGTGGGTATGACCCTACCTATGTAGTATATATAGCAAACGTCTTGTAAAGGAGTAGGTTAAGTTTGTGCACTCAAAGTCGTAACTTTCACAAACACCTACTCCGCCAAATCTACTAAGTCCCTAAGTGAGCTCAGTTGGTTAACATAGTAGTTAACTTTGCATAACACTTTAGGTTTATGCAAAGTTATTAGTGAGGAGATCACACAAACATACATTGTCATTCAATCCCCATTGTAGTTCCGCATACAATGGGGTATAATTCTTAATAAAAAGAGTTAAACGTTGAAAAATTATTTTTGTGTCTTTTACTTATAGTTTATCTTTACTTACACAAAACCTTTTCAAATAACTAAATTTTGCTACTTTACTTTCATGCCATGGGTTAGTAAAGCTTAACTTTGTAGTTAATATTCACCAACTAAGAGGGAACAACAAGTGGTATCAGAGTAGAAAGTTTGTAAAACTTTTAACACTTAAATCGGCTTAAAGTTTTTAAAACCTAGATCCTAAAATGACTGCTGAAAGTACTGTACCCTAGCTAGTTGACAAAAAAAAGAGGTAGCTATGCTGCTACTGCTCCCAAACTAGAGCCGGGAAAATTTAATAAGTGGAAAAAGTGTATGCTTTGCTACTTAGCGGGAATGGAACCCTACTACATAAAATGTATTAAGGATGGTCTATTTCAGCCAAAAACTGCTGAAGGTGCTATAAAGCTTGAGAGTCAATGAACCCAAGATGAGAGGAGGGTGGTCGTTCAAGACCAACACCTTAAAAGCATCATTGTGTCATGTCTACCAGATGGCATAATGGAGTCAGTCATTAGCTGTGAAACAGCTAAAGCTACATGGACTGACTTGGTTTACAGCTTTGAAGGTCCCTCAAATACCAAGGAAAACAGGATCATGGATCTGAAACTTGAGTATCAAACTTTCAGGGCTAAACCCTCTGAAAGTATCTCACGGACCTATACTTGTTATTAGACCTTGATCAATGAGATTGCCAATGATGGTGTTAACCTCTCTAAACATGAAATCAATGTTGGTTTCGTGAATAGTCTCTCTGGGAAGTGGTTATTGGTTAACCTTCTCTTAGGGACTGAGGAATGCCAATCATACTCAAACTCTTGACCTTGCAAATATATATGGAAGGTTTGTCTATGAGGACAACCTAATCCAAAGAAGGTATTCTGACACCAAAAAAGCCCTCATAACCACTCCTTCAAGTACTGCTATTTCTACAGCCTTCTTTTCTAATAATGTTGTACAGGATTTCCAAGAAAATTCTGATGATGATGTAGATGAAAGATCCAGTGAGGAGTATCTTAGAGACTTAGATATTTAGTTTCATGAGAGAGACCTTTTGGAAAATTAAAAATTCTTTATAAAAAGAAGATCTAATTTCTCAAGTCAAAAAGCAAATGAAAACACTGAATGTTTCAAATGTGGTAAAAAGGCCATTTTGCAAAAGACTGCCTTTCTAAAACGTCTGAACCTTCTTACAAATCACCAGTGACTGGTTATTCATCAGTGTCAAAAGTATTTCAACCCAAGTTTTTTCCAAAACTTATTCAGTCTTCTCAGTCCTCAAGTAGTCAGGCTGATCCAAAAGTTCAGAAAGACTACAAGGCTGAGTATAAGAAAATGAAAGCTAAACTTGCACTCCTTGAAGCCAGTCCCTCTACTTCTCAGAACCCAAAGGCCTTTCAACCAAAGAACAAATGTCTAATTGCTGAAACCTTTGATTGGGATGAGGAAGAGGTTTTAGATGATGAAGAAGTAACTCAAGTCAAGGTGATAATGCCTATTAGTGATGATGAGATCTTGTGGGGAACTGAAAATCAGTGCCTCGCAATGGTGATGGTTCGAATCCAACTATGAGAAAGGAAAATATTCTTCTTTCTATGAATGAGGATGCGATTGGCAAAATTACCTTAAGTACATTAACATTGATCTTAAGTATGTTGAAGAGCAAAGATTAAACTTACTTTCAAAATATAACAAAATTGTTTTTGAATTAAACAAGTGTAGAGATGAATTACTTGTTTTAAAACAAGCTAAGCTTGAAGCTGTCACTTTTCAAATTCAATACACTGAACTAACTAAGTTAAATCATACTCTGCAAGAACAACTTAAAGAAGAAAGAAAGATCAATGAAAAATGGCTAACTAGCTCAAAAAAGGTTAGTCAATGCATCAGTGAGCAAATCCTAAGCCAAAAGAAGAAAATTCTTAGGGGAGAGCTGCTCACTGAGTCTTCATCCAAAAAGGATGTAAATGAAAACCTTTTCATTCCTGCCTCCATGGTTTATGACCATGAAATGGTCTCAAAATCCAAAGACTGGGTTGAAAGACATAACCTTGACAACAAACTTCTAAACTTTAACACTGAAAGAATTCTAGTCCCTGAAAGTCAAGCTGTCAATGAGTGTCTGAAACCCACTGAGGCATTAAATGACCCTGAATCATCCAAAGATTTTGAATCGGATGCTCTTACCCCATTACCTCCCCTAAAAAATCTTCAGGGAGCTTCACCAAGCTCAAAGGTAATGTCTTTGACCTTTCAACCCTACTCTCCAAAAGAGAGATCTGACTTAGGTATCATGAAACATACTAAGCATGAAACATAAGATTCTTTAAACAAGAGTGTTTCAGAAACTGTCACTGTCAGTGATACTGAGCCAACCACATCTTCATTTCCTATTGAAGTCAAGAACACTGAACAAGAATCAAAGATAATTATATTAACTAAACTTGTTCAGATGTTAATTAATGAAAAGGTTAATTCTACCCAAAAGACTCAAGAATCAAATTCACAGATTCAACAGACTGAGTCATCTAAGTCAGTTGACTCATCAAAAATAAGTCCAGATTCTAAACCTAAAGTTTAGAATTCTGGCTCATCCAAGTCACTCAGGCCTAAGCCTATTCAAAAACCACAACTTAAGTGTGAACTCTGTCACTATATCAATCACTCAACTGATGATTGTTATAGGATTCTCTACTACATGATATGCAAAAGGGGTGATCATAGGACCTCAAATCATGAAATGTATACTGCTTTACTAAAAAGATGTGAAAATTAAAAGGCTCAGCCTTATCAGTATGCATCTCCTTCCAAGCAGATCTTGAAAGCTAAGGCAAAGCCTTTCCCACCATGCACACACTATGGTTTTAATGATCACATACCTTATGATTATAGAAACTACCCTGAGTATGAAATCTGTAGAAGTTATGATCACTTTACCTCAGGACACAACCGTGTCATTCATATCAGAGGAGGAGTACTAGTTGAGTCCTCTCAGTCTAGTAAGTCTTCAATTGGTGTTAAGTGTAATACATGTGGAAGCACTATACACTCTACCATTGACCACAATGAATTTGATCACTTTAAAAGAGGTGAGAAAATTCAGGCTACAAAGACCAGAAAGCCTACCAAAAAGTAGGTTCACAAAAGAAACTAACCCAAGTTTATTATTTGTGCAGAGACACATCAGGAAGCCCATTTGGTACCTGGACAGTGGATGCTCAAGGAGTATGACTAGTGTCAAGAGTTATCTGCACAAATATGTAGAGAAACTAGGTCCTAAGGTAGTGTTTGGTGGTAACTCATCTTGCATTATTGACTGATATGGTTCAATAAACTGTGGGGGTATTACTTTTACTAAAGTAGCTTTTGTAAATGGTCTTAAGTACAATCCAATTAGCATCAGCCAACTCTATGATGCTAAATATATTATACAATTTGATGATAAGCAAGGAACAATCTTTAATGCTAACAAAGAAATTGTCCTAATAGCACCTAGAAGAAATGATGTATATGTCCTTGACATGTCATTACTAACTCCAAATGGAGTCTGCTTCTTTGCTAAAGCCTTGGAAAGTGTAAATTAGCTTTGGCATAAAAGGCTATCACATCTCAATTTTAAGAACATTAATAAACTTGCTAAACAAAACAAGGTTATTGGCCTTCCTTCACTTGTTTATTCAAAGGATAAACCATGCTCAGCATGTGAAAAAGGAAAGCATAAAAGAGCCTCATTCAAAACAAAACAAAACTTCTCAATCAAAAAATGAATACATCTTCTTCACATGGATCTATTTGTACCTATCAGTCTAATGTTTGTAAACCATCATAAATACACCCTAGTAATTGTTGATGAGTACTCAAGGTACACATGGGTTTACTTTCTCAGAAAGAAGAGTTAGGCAGCTGAAATGATTATGTATTTTATCAGGATGGTGGAAAACCAAAATGATGTTAAAGTCAAACAAATCAGAACTGATAATGGGACTGAGTTTAAAAATTCTGAGCTTGAGAGTTTTTATGATGAGAAAGGAATTTCTCAGAACTTATCTTCTCCCTATACACCTGAACAAAATGGTGTAGCTAAAAGGAAGAATATAACTCTCATTGAGGCTGCTAGAACAATGCTAAATGGCTCAGTACTCTTAAAGAATTTCTAGACTGAAGCAGTTAGAATTGCCTGCTACACTCAGAATAGATCAATAATAGTCAAAAGACATGATAGGACTCCCTAAGAGATATTCAGAGAAAGAATTCTTGATATCAGCTACTTTCATGTGTTTGGATGTCATGTGTTTATTTACAATCACAAGGATCATCTAAGCAGATTTGATGCAAAAGCTGATGATGAATACTTCTTAGGATACTCATTCAACTCTAAAGCCTTTAGAGTCTTTAAAACAAGAAGACAACAAATAGAGGAGACTTATCATGTTACCTTTGATGAGAGTATGGAAGCCATCAGGTTCACAAATACTTTAGTGGATGAAATTGGAATAGATAACTCATCTAGATATCCTCATGATGAATATCATCATAAGGATGACCCATCTAGACAATATCAATCAAATTCTGATATTTCATACTACATTATTCCTCATGGTCGTTCACTCACTGAACTTGCCCAAGAAAAATATGTTCCTGAATTAATTGCTCCAAACGAGCCTGATATACCTTACACTTAGGATGCTGAAGGTCCTCCTAACCCAATCAACACTGAAGAAACACATGAACAAAATGTTCAGGATGAACAAAACGTTACCTAATCCACTAAAGGTCCATCAGGGCAAAACACTGAAATCTAAGTATCTATTATTGAATCTTCAGTCCCAGATCAGTCTCATATATCCAACCAAGCCTCTATAAGTTCTCATCATGTTCCTCAAGACAGATGGTCCAAAGGCCAACACATTAAACTTATGAATATCATTGGTGATCCTGGTAAAGGCATGCTTATAAGAAGCATGGCTGCCAAGCTCACGACTGCCTCAGTTAGTGAATGTCTATTTGCTGACTTTCTCTCTAAGATAGAGCCTAAAAAGGTATCTGAGGCACTGAAGCACCCAGGATAGGTTGATGCCATACAAGAAGAACTGAATCAGTTCTATAGAAACAAAGTATGGACTCTTGTTCCACTCCCTCATGGAAAAACAACCATAGGATCTAAATGGGTATTCAAGAACAAGAAAGATAAGCATGGCATAACAACCAAAAACAAAGCAAGATTGGTTGCACAAGGTTATAGTCAGGAATAAGGAATTGACTATGATGAAAGCTTTGCACCAGTGGCAAGGATGGAAGCCATCAGGATATTCCTTGCCTTTGCTACATACATGAACTTCATAGTTTTCCAAATGGATGTCAAAAGTGCCTTCCTGAATGGTAAACTAAAAGAAGAGGTCTATGTAAAACAGCCTCCTAGCTTTGAAAGTAGTGAGTTCCTTGACTATGTTTGCAAGCTTGATAAAGCCCTTTATGGACTGAAACAAGCTCCTAAGGCATGGTATGAGACCCTATCTACTTTCCTTATTTAAAATAAGTTTGCCAGGGGAAGAATAGATAACACATTGTTTATCTATAAATCAAAAAGAGATGTCCTCCTTGTTCAGGTGTATGTAGATAACATCATATTTGGCTCAACAAGTTATAAATATTGTAAACAGATTAAAAACTGATGACAAAAAAATTTGAAATGAGTATGATAGGAGAACTCACCTACTTCCTTAGACTGCAAATCAAGCAGGATGACAAAGAAATCTCCATTTTTCAAGAACAATACACTAGGAACTTACTCAAGAAATATGAAATTTCTGATTGTTCCTTAGTGAAAACACCCATGGTTCCTCCAAACAACTTAGGTCCTGATCTTGCTGGCAAGCCAGTCAATGAGACCTCATATAAGGGAATGATTGAGTCACTGATGTACCTAATTGCAACAAGACCTGATATTCAATTCTTCATAATCTTATGTGCAAGATATTAGTCCAATCCAAAGGAATCACATCTAACTGCTGTGAAAAGAATCCTCAAGTACCTAAAAGTTACTCCATCCTTTAGTATGTATTATCCAAAATGTTCAGGCTTTGATCTAAAAAGATACTTAAAATCAGACTATGTTGGTTGTAATATAGACATAAAAATCACCTCAGGTGCCTGCCAAATACTTGGTGGAAAACTGATTTGTTAAAGTGCTAAGAAACAACACTCAGTGGCTATGTCCTCAACTGAGGCTAAATATGTTGCTGCTGCTGGGTGTTGCGCAAGTATCATATGGATGAAAAGTCAACTCAGTAACTATGACATCCATTATAAGATGGTACCCATCTTTTGTGACAACACCAGTGCCATTGCTATAACTAATAACCCAGTCCTTTACTCAAGAACCAAGCATATTGATATAAGGTATCACTTCATCAGGGATCATATCCTCAAGGGAGATATTGCATTACACTTCATCCCTACTGAATATCAGCTAGCTGATATATTCACTAAACCTTTGGATGAACCTACTTTCACAAGACTAAAAGCAGAGTTAGGCATGCAAAACATAGATTGATCAATCTCTTTGATCACACGTGTTCAGTATGGTGTATATTCTTCTCTCCTTGATACCTTTTCCCTGAAACATATATGAACCCCATGACACTGAGGGACACATTAAATGAAGTAACTTAGTGATCTAAGTATTTAGTTACTCAATGTCCTAGGTTGGTGACTGAACAGATTAAATAAAGAACAAATATTTTTTATCTAACTGTCATCCAACAGTCGTGGGTCCCTACTTCTCCCATATATCACTCAAATAACGCACTATGCATTAAATGCGCACTCCCACAAACATGATCCCTTCCCAATATGTCTTGTCAAACGTCGTTTGACTGTTATCCATACGTCATGCCTACAAAAGGTGCATGACAAAGAAACGGCAAAACAGTTGCCGAAACGAAAGGGATAGTACAAGTGGGATGGCAACATTAAATGGGGGTTACCAAACCATTTTTAACCTGTTTCAAAAAATGAAAAATTTTAAAAAATATTAACACCTTTTCACATCCACCTATAAATACCCTTAACCAAAGAAGAAACACACACAATATTTTACAAAGCAAGAAAACTCTGCAAAAATTTTCTCTCAAAGCCAAAAGTGTGTGTTCTTCAAACTTTTATGGGAAAAACTTTTATCAAAACAATTTTCTTGGTCAAAGTTGTATATCTAAGATATCCATCTTAGTATTTCTACAACCTTGAAAACATATCACTTATTTCACGACAGCGATCAAGGTCGGACTCGATTTGTGACCATCTAGTAAGTGATATATTGGCATTGTCCTTTTGTTTCAAAACCATCAAAAATGGCAGCAAACCAAGTAATTGAGTATGCCTCTCAGTGTGGTGACTTAAATGTGGTATCCTTAACTTTTCATAACAATAATGTTGTGGGTAATTTTAGTTATCCACAAACCTCCCCAGCCTATCATGATATTTGCAAATACTTAATAAATTTCCCTTTAGCTGAGGCTTTTACCAAAACACCCTCAGTGGTGTACCAAAACTTCCTCAGGGAGTTCTAGTGCACTGCTATTGCTTATGACCCAAACCCACCTACTGATGACTCTAAGGCTAGCCCTCTTAAGGAGTATTTAATCAAGTTCTCAGTGATGAATGACAAGAAGCCATTAATCCTTGACTATAAGACCTTTGTTGAATCCACTGGGCTTGATTATGCCAAAGGCACCTATGTGTCTCATCCCTCTCCTAAGGTTGTGAAGGCTGAACTGGCCAAAATTGTTGAAAATCTAATTCTATTGGATAGGACACCTGTCCTGAAAACTACCTTTCCTGTGGCTTGGAGGATTTTGTTCACATTTGTTGTTCAGGTCCTCGACGGGAACTATTCCTCCACTGAGCAAGTAAACTCTATTCAACAACTCATAGCCTATTATCTCCTCACAGGGACAAAGGTTGACATAGGAGAGATCATTTACAATGATCTCGTAACTAGGCTCACGAACAAGTCTTGGAAAAGATATGTATCCTATCCTAGATTTGTTTCTTGTGCCCTTGCAGTGTTACTGGGTCCTGATTACACTCAGAATGAAAAATTAGGAGTTCTCCTACCATCATGAGTAACTCTAATTTTTCAAAGGACCCATCCAAATTCACTCCCATCGAATTGACGGCCTTCATGGTTGCTGTAAACAACCGTGAACATTCAGTGACCCTACTTCCTTTTACTGTAAAGAAGAAGAAAAGGAAGTCTCAGACTATGACTTCAACCTTACCCCAGTCACAGGGCCCTAAGGCTTCAGGGTCACTGCCTCAAAAGAGGAAGAAACCTAAGTCCAAAAAGACACCTACTAAGACCAAGGTAACATCACCCCCCAAGCCAATGAAGGGTTCTGAGCAATCTCACTCAGTCTCCTCGACCACCGTACCTAATCCTCAAGATCCAGCGAGAAACATACAACTCGCTGGTACAGGATTGCCTTTCACACTCGATAAGGGAACTCGTAAATCATAACCTTTGCCTGAGGGTACAACTACTGATCCCAAATACTCAGAGGGAAACATTCAGTTTGCTGATAAGGGATTCCCTTCCATGGTTTCTAATGAAGGTACAGTTAAAACTACGTCGTTACCTGAAGGGCCACTTGGGGACAAAGACTCAGAGGGAAACAAAACACCCGTTGATATGGAACCAATCAACCTCACTGTTGCTGATCTTTCATGGACTGGTGCTAAGTACTAGGTGGATGAAACCCAGTCCACTTGATTAAGGTACCAGTCCCTGACCGAAAACAAAGGCAAGACTTCTTCCGAAGTAGAGCCGGACATTGAACCTTTGCAACTTAAAACCTTTGCTGATGTCTAAGCTTTTCTACTCTCTGAGGATGAAATGGCTTAAGAGAGTAATGATGAGGAAGTATTTATTGTTGGAGAAGACATAGATGAAGATACTCACGTTGATGAAAAATAACATCAGTCTCCACCAAACACAGACAAGCCTGAACCATCTCCAGCTCAAGAAACTCAAGAATTGGACTCTTCAAGTCCTGAACTCAAGAAATATGACAACATTCAACCACTCACTGAAAGACAACTGGTAAAGTATCTTAAAAAGTATCTTGAGTGTTGTTTAACAGGCTAACTGAAGATCAGTGGGAAAAGCATGAAGAAGCCGCAGTCTCTTATGCTGACCCCAGGGCCTCCATTGAAGGATACTGATGACATCAAATAACGTTACATTTATACCATCAATTATCCTGAATAAATTACCCACTTTTATATAATTATTGCAAGAATTGTTATTTAATTGCTTAAAATTTTCAATTGCAGTAATTACAGAGTGTTTTGTGAAAACGAGCTAAAAGGCGCATTTTTGGAGCTTAAACAATCGTATTTGAAGATTACTTATTTCTGACTACATACGCCATATCCAGCAAAGAAGATACGACGTATCAACGCTTGGATTTCAAAAGAAAACGCGCATACTTAATTCCCAATATGGCGTATCCTACTGCCTACATACGCCGTATCCAGCCTAGATAAACAATCAAAGATCCTGTAATAAATATAAAGAAGGAAAGATATATTTGATTGATTGTGAACGTAGCACGCACTCTAAGGAAATTACCCCTATACGCCGTATTGACCTTATTCAATACAGCGTATCCACCAATTTACAGAGCCTATAAATAAAAGACTCAAAAACGAGTTTTCACTGTGCAAAAATCATATTCTATATACCATACACGTAAAAGATGATTTTCTAAAGTGAAGAAGAGCAGCCAAGGTCAAGCATCAAAACCTAATTCCATAGAAGAGACCGTGTAATTCCTATAATCTTGTAATCATTTAATTTTTGGTATCGTTCAGTAAAACGTTTAGTTTACCTTAGTTATTTGATCACACTTGTATAATTACAATGGTTATGGGCTAATACCCTCGAGTATTAGCCATCTTAATGAAGATTTAATGTTTGGTTTGTTTTAATTCGAATTTCTTAATTAATCATTGATTGTTTAATTATGTTTATCACCTAATACTTGTCTATGTGCTTGAATATGCGACCTATCATTTAACTGGGTCTAGTGATACCTAACAAGTAATCTAGATACTGGGATAGCTCTCCATATCGTGTTTTATATTACTGGACTAATATGATCACAAATAATGTTCTATCTTTGCCTTTAAATTATGAGCTTAGTTGGACCGACAGGTTACCCATATGTTTCAACAAGTATGTTCTTAATTAATTGGTAAAGACTTGAACAGTGAAGTACCAGTATATAAAATACCGTCAAGCAGTAAGTGGGTAAAGTTCTGATGGGCTAGGGTTTAACAAGATCACCATTGCTTTAATCCCTAGATAGATTATAATTAAAATAAAAGGATGCTTTATGCGGATACGTTAATTGTGACAGGATTTAACGTGTCTAGGTCTTAGGATGATGTCCCGCCTAAGTCTTAAGAATGATATGCCGCTTCGAGATAAGTAATCATTGCACTAAACAAACAAACCAGCATTTAATCGGATTTAATATGGCTAATACAGTTTTTTATCATTTGGCTTGTACCGCTCTTTTATCTTCTGATTGTCTTCTTGCATGCTTATTGTGTTTTGAAATGATTATTGTCACCATAAAACTTGTGCCAGTCTCTCAGGCTGAAAACCCCCCATTATCATTATAACTAGGTTTAGCATACTTTTAACAAGTAATTAGAATTAGAATTAGAACTAGGTTTAGCATAACTTTAACAAGTAATTAGAATTAACTAGATTAACTAAATTACTAATAGAATATAAGGTTAACGACCTCGCTCTTAGTGTTCGACACCCTACTTACCACGAAACTCCACTCGATCGGGTACACTGCCAGTTAAAGTGTTGTTTTAGGATAAGTCGGCTAAATATAAGTTTAAAACTTGATAATCAATAAATTGACCATACACGACAACACATCAAGTTTTTGGCGCCGTTGCCCGGGAGTGAAAAAGTTTAACCTTTAATTTTATTAGTATTTCTAACCATTAGCTTAAAATAATTTAATTAGCATAATTTAGTTCTGTTTGTATTTAACTGCATTAAGTATTTAACTGTGTGTTTAAATTCTTGCATTATTCAATTGTTTTCAAACTACTCTGTTCTAGAGACCACCTCATACGCCATATCCACCCGTTGGATACGACGTATCAAACCTTTAACTCAGACAACGTATTGATTGTTGCAGTCTAAACAACATATCTGTTCTTCCAAACAATACGATGTATTCAAATCAATTGAATACGGCGTATTGATCACCTGATACAGTAGCAGTAGTGATTTTTCCTATTCTGGTTTCCTATCCTGCTTTATGTGTTCTCTTTCCTGAGGGCACATTCTACTGATCATTTATACTTATTCTCAGGAAAATTAAGACAGGAACCATGACGAAACCTACATCCGAAAATAACACTCGAACCACTTATGATTTGGACAGCGCAACACGAAAGCTCAACATGGAAACCATGATGGAGATTGGGTACGAATTTGTGAAAATACTACAAGATAATGCCTTCAATGGAATAGACGGTGCCGACGTTGTCAACCACATTGCAAAAGTACTAGAAATATCAGAATGGATTAAAATTCCTAATGTCGATAAAGATCAACTTCGGTTACACATTTTCCCAATTTCGTTTAGTGGACGCGCAAAGGAATGGTGGGACAATGAAATAAAAGGTACGGTCACCACTTGGAATGAACTGAGCGAGAAATTTTGCCTTAAATATTACCCATTGTCCCGTACTTGCAATAGTAAAATGCCAGACGACCTGGACAACGGGACAAATTAGCTTGAATTTCTAGAATGGTTGAGATCCAAATTCAAAAACCATTGGAACATGGATAGAAGTACTAAGAATGGGCTATGGAATTTTTATGTGAGTGAATATAGCACAGAGGGATCAATAAACAACACTGACGAATGCAATGAACCCTGCAATAAAAGCCGAAAAAATTCTTGTTCTAACTCGTTCTTTAAGCCCTATTTAGACGCACAAGAAAGGAATAAAATCTAAAATTTTGAAGAAAGTAATCAATATCCCTCCCCAACACCAGTTCCCATTGAGTACGATGTCAATAATTCAGATGAAGTATGTAAATCCGAGGAATTCAAAGTCATACGATACTCAATAGGGACAGATGAAGAATTCATTACCATCAGTCCAAGCAAATACGACACTTGGGGAAAAACCTATGGGTCCATGTCTTGCATCTACCACGACCTCTTCAACAAAAAGTTTCGCGGATGGCTGGTGAAGCGCACCAAATAGCAAAATGAAAAGAAGAAAAAAAGGTCTAACTTAAAGACTGGCTGAAAGAAAAGTGCTTACCGAGAGACAACCCATCTGTTTTTAATTGTTTGATTATAATTTTTAATTGTTTGATTGAGTCTGTCTTCCCAGACACTCGTATCGAACATGTCTGGACGTTATTAGTCCTTTAAATTCCTGCAAAACTTTAAAACATTTGTTTTTACAGGATGTAATACGGCGTATCCTTGGGTTTGGGATATGACGTATTGACTACTTGTGCAATATGTGTGTTTATTTCCTGCATTGTAACTATTGTATAACCGAGATAGGAATTTCACTTTTGTCTTCTAAACTTTTATGCATGACCTTACTATAAACAAATTGACAATATGATATACTCTGAAAAAGACGTGTGTTAAACTCGTAGGGGCAATTCTGACGCCTCGTCAACACACTTTTGCTCAAGAACTTAAATTGGAGAATCCTCCCGAGCAACATATCAGGGGAGTTCCTCGTTCTAATTCTATTTTCCATTTTCTTTAATTACTTTATCTATACAACGAGGACGTTGTATAATTTAAGTGGGGGATGGAGAATTAGAACGCCTACTTGTCCTTTATTTTACAAATAATATGCTATATGCTTAAATTATGCCAATTTAAAAAAAATTAGCATAACTTTTGTAAAAATTACTAGTTACATGACCTCGCGCACTATAACCCTTAATGATAAATTATGAGAATTAAGCCTATTCCGTTTCCAAAAGTTTACTAAAAATTCCACAAAATTATGAGTGTGCCGGTGATGTAGTGGACTTTAGAACTTGGCTTGGTATATCACTCGAGACCACAATGATGAGTACTATGGACTTAGATGGAGTAACATGTTTAACTGGTAAATTTCTAGGAATACACCAAAAAGCCTACATGTTGTAAAATTAACTAACTACACTATTTAGTTAAACCCCGTATAACCCTTTGCTTACTCTCACTATAAGAGTAAGATTCCCCTAGATAAATCTATTGAGCCATTCCTGCCTTTTTCACACCAAATGTCTATTTTGTTACACCTTTACACCTTAGCCTACCCTATAAAGTAAGCCTATTTAATCAAAGTTGCTAGTTGCTTTTGTGTAAAGTTTTGTATTTCCTGTGTCAAAGTGAAATTTTCTATCTCCGGTTAGGTCGGGAAATTGCACAATGCAATGGGAAAATTTGTAGCTTGTGTATTTTGCTACTTTTGCGATTATGTATTACACCCG
The DNA here is from genome assembly GCA_026074375.1 of Tanacetum coccineum. Classification (NCBI taxonomy): domain Eukaryota; kingdom Viridiplantae; phylum Streptophyta; class Magnoliopsida; order Asterales; family Asteraceae; genus Tanacetum; species Tanacetum coccineum. The sequence continues at coordinate 22,263 of BQNB010006521.1, read as the reverse complement.
AAGATGAAGTGTTGAAAGAAAAAATTATCCGGATGAATTATGATGGTGAAGACGGTGAAATTACACCGAGATTTATGTTATAAAAAATGGAAAAATAGAAAATTGCAGCAAAAAAGAGACGGGAAGTTAGATAGTCGGTTCGTTGAACTTAAACTGATAAATTACTCGAAGGATCGATTATTCGTTGATATGTGGTGAAAATCAACGATGTATAGTTTTGTATAAAAGTGGCCGATATCACCGCTTTTGTAAAAGTATGTAAAGTTTAGGATGATTGGGAAATTGACCGTTATGAGAACGCCAACTTAGGTTGTCTTTGTCATTTCTATGATCGAGGTGTTTGTTTATATTTCTACGTCTTTATCATGGAACGATCGGGAAAAGTTTCTGGCAACTATATACCTTATTTGTTCAGGCTTAATCTATTTGTTTTGTGAATTTTACTTAACAAACATTTACTTCTATTTCCTAGCAACTAACCTTAGGTTTTACTCGAACGAGGTTGAGATCGAGTCATGCATGTCTATTCCGTTGTTACGGCCATGTATGCGTGATTCAGCCACCTTGTTGGTTTATTACTTTTGGTGAAAGTTAGAAGATCCCTACCCTATATCGTTCTTCATCCTAACCCTTGGTTAAACTCGAATGAGGATGTGATCGAATTATACATGTCTATTCTGTCATTACGGCCGTGTATGTATGATTCAGCTGCCTTGTTGGTGTGGTACTTTCGGTGAAAGATTGTTAGAATGATCAACCTTAAGCCTAATTACCCAATTTACCTTTTGACTTGTTTCTCCTTAGCTCTAGTGGTGGAGATGTGTATCCTTGCCAAGCATATGATATGAAACTAATCACGACCGAGCAAATGAGCGTACCAATTAAATGTTACACCCTAGATTAGTTGAGTGATCTGAGTGTTTTCATTTCCCATATTTTGTGAGGTGCTTGGTCTTGTACAGGTGATTAGAACGAAAGAAATGCTTAACGGAAAAATCCTTAACTCCGGTTAGGATACATTTTCAATAAATTTCTAGAGTCTACTTGAGGACAAGTAGGATTCAAGTGGGGGGATATTTGATGACATCAAATAACGTTACATTTATACCATTAATTATCCTGAATAAATTACCCACTTTTATATAATTATTGCAAGAATTGTTATTTAATTGCTTAAAGTTGTCAATTGCAGTAATTACGGAGTGTTTTGTGAAGACGAGCTAAAAGACATACTTTTTGGAGCTTAAACAATGATATATGAAGATTACTTATTTCTGACTACATACGCCGTATCCAGCAAAGAAGATACGGCGTATCAGCGCCTGGATTTCATAAGAAAACGCGCATACTCAATTCCCAATATGGCGTATCCTACTGCCTACATATGCCGTATCTAGCCTGGATAAACAATCAAAGATCCTGTAATAAATATAAAGAAGGAAAGATATCTTTGATTGATTGTGAACGTAGCGCGCACTCCAAGGAAATTACCCCTATACTCCGTATTTACCTCATTCAATACGACATATCCACCAATTTTCAAAGCCTATAAATAGAAGACTCAAAAACGAGTTTTCAATGTGCAAAAATCATATTCTCTATACCATACACATAAAAGACAATTTTTTGAAGTGAAGAAGAGCAGCCAAGGTCAAGCATCAAAACGTAATTCCATAGAAGACATCGTGTAATTCCTATACTCTTGTAATCATTTAATTTTTGGTATCGTTCGGTAAAGCGTTTAGTTTACCTTGGTAATTTGATCACACTTGTATAATTACAATGGTTATGGGCTAATACCCTCGGGTATTAGCCATCTTAATGAAGATTTAATGTTTGGTTTGTTTTAATCCGAATTGCTTAATTAATCGTTGATTGTTTAATTATGTTTATCACCTAATACTTGTCTATGTGCTTGAATATGCGACCTATCATTCAACTGGGTCTAGTGATACCTAACAAGTAATCTAGATATTGGGATATCTCTCCATATCGTGTTTTATATTACTGGACTAATAGGATCACAAATAATGTTCTATCTTTGCCTTTAAATTATGAGCTTAGTTGGACCGGCAGGTGAACCGTATGTTTCAACAAGTATGTTCTTAATTAATTGGTAAGAGTTGAATAGTGAAGTACCAATATATAAAATACCGTCAAGCAGTAAGTGGGTAAAGTCCCGATGGGCTAGGGTTTAACAAGATCACCATTGCTTTAATCCCTAGATAGATTATAATTAAACTAAAAGGGTGCTTTATGAGGATACGTTAATTATGACAGGATTCAACGTGTCTTTAGGATGATGTCCCGCCTAAGTCTTAAGAATGATATACCGCTTCGAGATAAGTAATCATTGCACTAAACCAACAAACCAGCATTTAATCAGATTTAATATGGCTAATACAGTTTTCAATCATTTAGCTTATACCGCTCTTTTATCTTCTGATTATCTTCTTGCATGCTTATTGTGTTTTTGAATTGATTATTATCACCATAAAACTTGTGCCAGTCTCTCAGGCTGAAAACCCCCATTATCATTAGAACTAGATTTAGCGTATGTTTAACAAGTAATTAGAATTAACTAGATTAACCAAAATGCTGATAGAATATAAGGTTAACGACCTCGCTCTTAGTGTTCGACACCATACTTACCACGAAACTCCACCCGATCGGGTACACTGCCCGTTAAAGTGTTGTTTTAGGATAAGTAGGATAAATATAAATTTAAAACTTGATAATTAATAAATTGACCCTACATGACAGCACATGAGATACTATGAAGAAAATGTTGATCATAGGGAACAGACTGACAAGCTCATTCAGGCAACCATGGATTCTCTTGACAAGACTGTCACTGACAGGACTAATCTTCTTAAGCCTTTAAATGAAGTCACTAAAATTCTCAAAGTCATTCAGGATGCTATCAAGGATGATCCAGCTCTTAACAAAAAGGTTATTGAGGCCACTAAAGCCTCACCAAGAATTTAACTGCTCTTACTGAATTGCTCACATTTGTCAAAAACTTTGACTTCCAAGGATTGAAGTCTTCAGTTGAATTTCTTCAAGCTACTGCTCTCAGACAAGAGGAGCACTTAGCTTCATGGGCCAAGTCATCAACTTCTATGGCCTAAAACCTTGGTCCTAGGATGACAACTGTTGAAAGTTCTCAAGCTAAAATCAAATCCAAAATCTCTTCTCTCAGGCAAGACACTTCAGATATCAAATCTATGATGACAGAGATCTATCAGGCCTTCAAAGGTCAGTCTTCTACCCCCTCAAGTAGTGTGTCACAAACAACACTTGCTATTACTGGAGGACCAACAAACGTTGAGGGAGAATGTCACACTAGTAGGCACTAAAGAACATCATTCTCATATTGAGGGGGAGACTAAAGACTTAGAGAAACAAGATATGGATGAAGACAAAGTAGAAAAGGAACAAGTGTTTGAAGAGCCAAACATGTAGTTCCAATATCATCTGTCAAACCCACTAAAACTCCTAAAGTACAACCAATCACTACCATCATTTCCACATTACAACCTGAACCATCTGTTCCTCAAAGAGAAGGAAAAGGCATTGCCACTGATGATCAACCTGAAGTTCAAACAAAGTTGGTTAAATCCTCATCTATTGTTCGCCCTGATCCTGATGCTCCAATCTTTGTTCTTTACATGATAAATGGGAAATTGTTATACCTCACTGAAGAACAAATTCAAGCACACTTGGACAAGGAAGACCAGATCAAGAAGGCTCAGGAAGAAGCTAAAAGGCTTGCAATGACCAAGACTAAACTAATAAAGATTGTCCAAGAAGAGGCTAAAAAGATTAGAATTGATCCAAAGAAAGTCATCAGTGCTAAGGCAGGTGAAAAGTTTAAAAAGGCTCAGGATGTTGAGATGCAGGTTCATAAGAGGCAACACACTGAGATGGTTAAAAGGCTAACAGAGCTCAACAAGAAAAGAGCTGAGCAGTACATGTGGAATATGTCAAACAGACTCAAGCCAGAACTCATCACTGATGTTAAAATCCATCCTAACTCTAAGCCTGCAGTACTCACTGTGTACATGAACAATGATAAAAGGAACTTTAATGTTTACAACACATTTAAGTTTGCAGACTTTGAGATCACTGAGTTGGATGAATTGGGTCCAATCATTGAAAATAAAAAGAGCTGTATCGTTAAATACCTAATGACATCCTTGGCCAAGAGATATCAAAGACTGAAGAAAATACCCGAAGAACTTGGAATTCAGTCTGCTCTCCCTACTCCTATACCTGAACAGGCTTCATCCCAAGCCTTAGGAAGAAAGAGGAAGCACATAGAGTTAGAACCAAAAATCAAAGTGCCTGGTCTGGAGTGCAATCGAAGTCTCCCTAAAGGTGTTCCTTTTGTAAACAATATGGTCATCGAAGAACCTGAGTATGGGATCTTCTTTACTGATGTGTTTGGTGATCAAGCCTTTCAAAGATGGAATGATATTCACAAGGTTGGAATAGACTCTCTGGTATCATACTTAGTGATGGCCTTAATGATCAAGACCCTAGAGAATGCAAGATTCAGCCTGAAGCTAAAGAAGTTGATCGCTGGGCACCCTGACCAAGAAAAGCTTTAGTCTAAGAAAGTAAAGCTGGAAGCCGTTGGGTACATGTTAGACTAAGTACTTATGTTGTAATTTTGTTTATCTTTTGTAATAGATTGGTAGGAAGTGTAATCCTTGATCAATGAAGTACTTTTTAGTTAATAGTATCCCTTATGTTAGGAACGATAAAAGTGTTAATTATTATTAGGAATTGGTCTTAGCTTAGTTTATAGTTTTATTAGTAGTTATGATGTAATAAAGTCTATCTTGGTCAAAGATAAGTAAAGTTGACCAAGGTTTGACTAAGTTTAGGAAAAATAAAAATAGTTTAGTAATAAGTATATATACTCATCTTAGAGGAGTATATATACATGTTTTGTCTTTGTAACACTCACTTCTCCCTTTCATTTCTATTTTCCCCTTTTGAAATGAAAATTTAGAAAATGATGAAAATACTCTCCAGTTCCTCTCCTTTATTCTTATAGCTTTCGTATGATATCTACTTAGCAAACATAGCATCTAACAAGTGGTATCTATTGCCGGGAGAGATCTAGTGTGGTTTTCATGATTAAATCGAGCCTAATTGTAAGAGATTCGATCGATCTAGCTTTCGTAAGGATGAACAGTAGCTTTCATATGGTTTAGTTTTGTGATTTGATGTGTTTTTGATCTTAAAACGCAATACATTAGCTTTTGTAACTATCAAATTGTAGAATTAATACCTCGATTACGAAAATGACATGTTTTTGAATTCAAATTGATCGAAAAATGGATTTGATAGCTTTTGTAAACATGAAGATAGGTTTCGATAACTGTTTTTAGGCGGGAAATTACTTTCGTAGGACAATTTTAAGCTTTCATAAGGTAGAATTCTTTCGTAAACTGTCATACGTAAGTCATTTCTTAGCTTTCGTACCACATAATTAGTTTCGTAACGATAAATCTAGCTTTCGTAACATAGAAACTTGTTAATTTGAAGGGATAACGTTGAGTTTATCATTTTTAAACTGTAAAAGATCAAATAAGTAAGTTTTTCTTAGGTTTCGTAGCTACGAATTCACTAAAGTAAGGGATTTCTTGTGATTGTACGAAAGTAGAGTTTATTTGGCATTTACAAAAAGAGGTTTCGTATACTTGAGCTTTCGGTAACCGTTAGGTTTCATATACTGTGGAAGCTTTCGTACTCTTTGTGGTTTTGTTAATCAGAGGTTTCGTATCAAAAGCTTGGTTTTTGTTTCGTAAATTTATGGTTTCGTATCACAGTAGAGGTTTCGAATCACAGTTTTGATAACAGGAGGTTACGTAAGAGGTTTTCGTATTACAGTTTAGAGGTTTCGTATCTTATTGTTTAGGTTTCGTAACACAGTCAGGAGGTTTCGTAACATCATTTTTGAGGTTTCGTTACACTGTTTAGAGGTTTCGTATCTTATTGTTTGGGTTTCGTGAAGTTGTTTTAAAGGTTTCGGTAACACAGAAAGTGGTTTCCTAACATACGTTCAGAGGTTTTGTAATTCATCTTTGAGGTTTCGTTACTATTCAGAGGTTTCGTATCTTCTTGTTTGGGTTTCGTAACAAAGTTCAAAGTTGTTATTAAGACAAGGTTGTTATTGCTCGTTAACTTCATGATTACAATACTTCATCTCCAAAATGATCCAAGTTTACTTTGTAGTGATTTAATACAACATGTCTACTTCTAATACTTCAACCAACTCCAATCAATAAACTCTCCTTGACACAGGAGCTAATGAAAGACCTCTAATGCTTAAGAAGGGGAATTATATTCCATGGGAAAGTCGATTCAGGAAGGTTTTTGGATAATTAGTTTGAGACGAGGAGGAAAATGTGGAATTCGATACAATATTGGCCCTTATCCGCAGGACCATGGTTGTTGATCTAATAAAATCCTACTGTACCAATACTTTGATACCGTTGTCCAAAATGATGAGGGTAACAAGCAAGCAGATCACATTGTGATGTTAGGGTCATGAATTATCTTCTTCAAGCATACTAAATGATATATATAATTAGTGGATGCATGTATGAATCTGAAGAATGTCGGGAACAAATTCAAAGGTTGATGCATGATATGAAATTACTACTCAGGTGAGACACCCATGTCTTTGGATGCGTTTGTAAGTTTAGTAAAAGAGGGGAATCTTAGACTTTGTGCAGAAATGGTTAACAAAACTTTCGAACATCATGGATCGTTAATAATGTTATACTAAATACCTGTGGCAATCAATACAAAGTTTCTCAATTACTTGCAACCAGAATGGAGCAAATATGTTACCATGGTTCATCATAATCAAACTGGACCTGCAGTCTCTTATGATGTGTTGTATGATTAGTTAGTGCAATTCGAACCACATGTTCTAGCATCAAGGGCAAAGAAAGCTGCCAAGAATCATGATCCTTTAGTTCTTATTGGTAATTCAAATGCTTCTTCATCACACTCTCATACAAACTCTTCTTATTCTCTACAATCATACTATGTCACAAATCCTCCATCAGTTGTTGATTATGATGATGAATATCAAGGGGAGTTACAAGGCGATTCTCAAGAGGATAAGCTTAACAAACAGCATATTGATGTTTACTCGCTCGAGCAATTTCTAAAAGTTTCTCTACACTCCACAACAATCGTTTTGTGTTTCTCTATCACAAGGAATAAACTGTGGTCAGGATGGTCGAGTTAACATACAAACCAAGAAATGCAGGTCTATGGTGGAATGTAACAAAGAAGGAGGAGAAACAGAAATCACGGGTTTATGCAGGAAATGCATGTGCGTGTACGTCCTTCAAATAAGTATTATTGTAGAAAGATGAGAATACTAGTGGGATCATATTATCTGTAGAGTTTTCCGAAGAGTTAAAAGATCTGCTTCCCGCTGAAGCTGAGAAATAATCTGATGAGACCGAAATATAGTTAAGAATATTCATAGAGGAAAAAGTATCTTCAATATCGGAAGTAAAGTGGTTGGGAGAAGACATCGTTCTATTAACAACCTAGTTTGTAAATAACATAAGTTATTTATGTAATAGTATAATAGATATGTATATTTACATACTTGTTCCGGAATGTAGTGGCACGGAGGACTTTGATGGCTGAAAAAGAAATGTGGTTATAGTTAAGGTTTTGACCTTGTTCTCTATAACCATGGCGCTGATACCAATCTGTAACACCCCCATTTTTACAATATAGCAGCGGAAGCTAATCTGGGGTATTACTTCATGGATACAACAATCATAATCATAGAAAACAACTTTAAAAGAGACGTTGTTGGAAAAATTTAGTTATCATTCATTATAATCAGAGTTTTTACAAAATGCAGGTCCCAAAATCTAAAACATTATGTTTGAATGATAACAGTTCAGCCATCTTCGAGTCCATGCCACTCCGTGCCGCAACTTGCTTAATTACCTGAGATAAACATGCTAAAAAGTCAACACAAAGGTTGAGTGAAATTCATAGGTTTGAAGTGTATTTGTTGAATACAAGTTATAGTGTAATAATTGTACAAACACAATTATTATGAAAATGGTATGGTTATGTTCTTGGGTCATGTTATTATATACCCGAATCATAGTTACAATGTATTATCCCGTTGTTGCCTTTGTTTGGTCTGATTGGTCTTGTCTGGTATCAACACATTATTATACAAAGTCAATTTAATGACTCGAAGAGCTCATATTATCAACATATTAATATCCAAAGTCAATTCAACGACTAGAAGTCAAATTTAACGACTTGAAGTCAGATTTAATGACTTGTAGGATCTATGATACTAATAGATTAACATCCAAAGTCAATTTAACGACTCGAAGTCAAATTTAATAACTTAAAGTCCAATTTAATGACTTGTAGGATTTATAACTTAGGCATTGATTGAAATGATGTATCAGATTAGCATATAGTCTGGTAAAACACTTGTATTCGTTATTTATAGCATGTATTTCCCTTACGGGTTTATGAAAGCATTTAAGAGATTAAAAGTGAGGTTATGAACTCAATAAGTCCTTAAAAAGTAATCACATCGTTCTAAGATAAATGAATATGTAAAAGTGTTTGCAATAAGCATGTATCCCCCTCGCGGGTTTATAAAATATGTAAAATGAGTAAAGGCGAGGTTATGAACTCCACCTGATAGGTAGATGTAGTAATTATTCTGAAATGAAAGCTGACGACCTTATCACAATCTTAACCGAGGATAGTTGATAAAGTAAAATAATAGTAAACAGCCACGTCACACAACCTGAGTAGAATATGTCAAGTCTTAGGAAGATTGTACTTTAGAACTTTGGTTTAAGAGTTATGAGTTTGATTGAAGAGTTTGGAATTATTGCATCACCGTTCGGGCCATCATAATTCAGAAGTCATTCAGTAAACGTTTGAGGAGCTAGGGCACTTTAAATCGTAAACCCAACAACTCAGTCAGAACATAATACCAAGATGAAACTCCTTAATATGAAGCTCCCTAGTATTGTGATACGATATAATCGGTTTTAAGCGTTTTAATCAATATCTGGAAATGTTAAGCACGAGAAGCGTTAATTAAAGTTATGTCTGGTAAGGTTTTAAACATGATTTTATACTTTTTCAAAATGTTACATTTTAGACCCTGGGGTTTGAAAAATTGCAAATAGGTCCTTGGAGTTTGCATTTTTACGACTTTGGTCCTTCAACTTTGAAAGATATACCAAGTAAACCTTGGAGTTTGAAAAGTGACATAATAGATCCCTGGAGTTATAACTTTGATAAAATTACACTTTTAGCCCTTTTAGTTATAAGTTTCCGAAAGTTACGATATATACCCCTTGCATGGATTTATAATTACAAAACATGTCCAAATTGCCATGCAAGCTTAGTTTAACATTTCAATAGGCATTTATAAGTTATAATAAACTAAAATATGAAGTTTTAACGCAACACAAGTTTAAAATAATGATTCGTTAAGCTAGGAAGCAAAACGGGTCAAATTAGGGTTTCAAAACGTAAACGCGCGGGTTTTAAGGTCAAATTCCTTCATTAATCAATAAAGTAGTTATTTTAAGATTAGTTAAGCATGCTAGGATAGATTATAACAATATTTAATCATTATAACATTTATTTTTAAGAAAAACGCGAAATTAGGGTTTCGGGTGTACGGTTTTGGATCAAAATGGAAAATGAGCATGAATTGAGTTATGAAACTTTAACAAGAGTATATTTAGGATCATATGAACATTATAAGGGTGTAGTAGCAGAAGTAGAACATTCAAAACCTGGGTTTGAGCTTCAAGGAGCAAAAATGGTGGAAACGGGTCAGAATCGGGACTTTCGGCTTCGTACGGCTAGAGTAACGACTCTCGGGCTTCGTTTCTTGGTTTCTTTTGCTTCCTTTCTGTACTTGAGCCTTCTTAAGATCTATTAGAATTCATATTGAGCAAGGATTTGCTACTATGAAGGGTTATAGAGGAGGAAGTGGGGGATGAAGAAAAATGAAGAGTTTAGGTTGCTATTTATAGGTAAAATGATCTTGGTGACCAAGGTAAGCTATGTGATCTGGTTAGGACATGTGGAAGGTCTAGAGGGTGATGAGGAGGGTCTATAGGATGAGTTTCTAGGGCTAGAAACTAGCTTTGATGTGTTGGATAGCCCATATGATGCCGCGGCTAAGAATGAGAGACAAAGGGGTGATGTGGCCAATTTTTGTACCATGGAATTGTTAAAGAAGGTGGGTAAGCTGCTCCAAGGTTTCTAGAAGAGGTTCACATAAGTTATTTGCACTTGGAATGGTTTGAAAGGGGTCAAAATTGATGGTAAAGGGGTTCGGGTCATTTTTAGGCTTGACGTGGTGTTCAAGGGTTTTTCCAAGGTACATTGTGTTTATAATGATTAAGGATAGATGAAATAGGTTTTTAAGGTCTAGTATTAAAGTAATTAGCAAATATTAGCAATTGGTTTGGGTTAAAACGAAGTAGAATTGAAGAAATGAGGTCACGGATACCAAATGGTACGGTTTAGGGTTTTCTTGACTTTCTTGGTTTATATTTTGCATACTCTTGATTAAGAATGATGGATTACAGATCCTAAGGCTTATATAAAGTATTATCAATGAAGTTTGGTCGTTGGTTTAAGTTATAATGGGTTGAAATTGAGAAAACGGGTCAAAGTTACAATTAGGGCATAATTAGGGTTTTCTGGATTCGTTAAGGTTTTCTAGGCTTTGATTTCTTGCACATTGCCAAGTTAATGATAGATAATGATTTGTAAACTCATTTTATGAGTTTATAATGGCCCTTGGTTGGTTATTTGGGATTAGAATGGTTTAAAACGAGTAAACGGGTTAAATGAACCAATTAGGTATATTTAGGGTTTCTAGGATATGTTTTACGTACAAGTGAAGTAAAATGATGAAGTAATGATGAAATAATGATTGAATAGGATTGATATGATTGTACAATAAGTTATTACAACTTATTTGAGTGTTGGTTTGGGTTTGTAATGAATAAAAGCCAAGAAACAGGTCATGGTTTAGAAACTAGCTTGGTTTTAGGGTTTAGGGTTTTGAATTAGGGTTTTGAGTGTAAAAAGATGTATGAAAGCTTATGAATAGAATATTTAGGGTTTAAATCTTGTAGAATGAGTGTAGTAGCTTGTACACAAGTGGTGGTGAAGACATTAGAATGAAAACGGAGGTAAAACGGCTATTTTAGAGATCATGCTTAATGACTTGTACATTGAGCTTTTAGAGATTTGTACTTTGATTTGAAGAGATTTTATATTTCAGATGAGATGTTATATTACTTGTACATATGCTTTAGTAGCTTGTGCATTCACTTTAGGGGTTTACCCTTCCATGAGATTAGGGTTTAGGGCATCCGATAATGGTTTAAAGCCCGTCTTGATATGATGTTGCAAATGGTACCTTTTAGGAAGAATGTACCTTGTAATATTGATATTATGATATTGAATTGACATATTGTGATGTTTGATTGACATATATGAAGACAGGATGGCCATAGATAGGTTGCGTGAGCTTGTCTACTTTAGTTATGACATACTGAGATATATAAGTAATGTAATAAAGCGAAAAATTTCCCCGTATAATTGTGATAATAGTAAAATAAGTTTTGCATTTGATGAAAATTCTTAGGTTGTTATAGTCTCCACCCCTTACAGAAATCTCGTCCCGAGATTTAATTGAAAGTTATAGTGGTATTGTTTAGAGATAGGTACCGGGTATGAATTTAGGTTAATCAAGGTTACAAGTCCACGTGTGTGATGCATGTTGATGCATTTATAATAATGTTGTACAAAGAACCAAATTATAATTACATTTTCACAACTCTAACTTTATTTCCAAGATCATACCTCTTGTGACAGTCAATAGAATTTCTCTAGATTGTGGAGTAGAATCTGGTGGATAAATACTTTGATTTCTGAACCTAGTGGGTTTATGGGCCCACCATGCTATCTGCTGCAACTATTGTCGATTGTAAAGAAATGACTATTTCCTTAACCTTTAAAAGTCAAATCGAAGTAAGAATGCATCACAAGTCTTTGTCAAAAATTCATACTAGTGGTATTGAAATCATTTGACATTGTATAGATTCTTGTGGTGTTTCCTTGTTTATACGTTGCAAATAAATAAACAGAACAATTTTAGAATATGAGATCAAGGAATAAGTTATGTAAGGAACGAATGTAAAAGAGTGCTAATCACGTGCGATATAGATTGATTAAGGTAATAAAGGTAAATAAATGATAATGATTAAGGATTGTTTTGTACAAACGATATGAAGAAACATGTTTTACGTAGTAGTTATATACTTAAGCCCTATTTTATATATAATTAGTCACTTACAAAAAAAAGCGTCCAACTCCTTGTAACGAGAATTTATAAATTCATAGTTCAGGGATTTATAATTTCCTTATTCAAATGAAGAAGTGACCTAATTCATTTCAATAAGATGATCATACATCGTCTTACCTAAGTATAAAAACACGATATGGTAGTGTGTAGAAAATGATATGATCATGAATGGTTATAATATTGAGATGTTGATTCTGTACTGACAGCCCATAAGAAAGAAAATTTTTGTAGAAAGTATGAGGAGAGTATTTAGAGTTTGAGTAAGATAGACTCGACAAAATAATGTCCGAGTTTTGATTGAATAACTACCCGGATAACAAATGAACGGAATTCTCTCTTTATTTATTTCATAGATAACTTAACATACGAAACGTCTGAAAAGAGTTTATACTTATATTTATACGTATCTCGTAGTAGGATTCTAGAATAAAGTAACAAACGACAAGGATTGTGGCTTAATGATTGAAGTTTTTAGATTGAAGAAGATTCTGATGAACTTGAATATCCTCGAGAGTTGTTTCTAGAGTAGCAAGTTCATCTCTAAGTACTTGGTCTGGTGACCTATCTTGTTGCAAACCTGACACTTGACACTGCAAGGTCCCGTGTGATGTAGTCTACATCTCTTACACAAGGGAAGGTTTCCAGCATATCCATTGGTGGTAGTATAAGTTTTGAAGGTTTCTTGTCTTCTATTCTGTCTGGGTGGTGGAAATCATCGTTACGGTTATGATTTGTTGTGGATATTTTGGTAGTGTCATTTTTAGCCATTGTTTGAAGTGGTTATTGTTTGTTGTGGTATTTGGGGTAGTTTTGTTTGTTGTCGATAGGTTTCTCTATCTTCTAATTTCGTATTTATGATTATTGTTTCCTTGCATAAGAATCGGTTTTATTATCTGAACCAATAACCTCTGGGAATATGTATGATGGCTTCCTCCAAAGTTGAGGTTTCGAGGCAGTAACATTTTCCTTCATGCTTCGAGGTAGACCTCCGAAAAAAGCTTCTAAGAGTTCCTCATTGTTTGGCACCTATTTTGGACACCAGGTGTTAAATTCTTGATTCCTTCTAACATAGGGTTTAAGATCATTTCTCTTTACACTCAGATTGTAAAGTTCCTCTTCCATTTTTCTGATCTCAGTCCGGGGACAATACTTATTCGTCAGAAGCCTTTTTAACTCAGTCCAGGTGGTTCGATTAGCTTGCTCTATTCCCATAGGTTGGGCATATGCATTCCACCAGGACAAGGCATCATTAGTTAAAGTACCAGTAGCAAATGTTACTTTATTTTCCTCAGCACATCTGCTTCGAGAGAATACTGATTCAGTTCGTTCAAACCAGCGAATAAGGCCTACTGCTCCTTCCGTACCATTAAAGCAGAAAGGTTGACAGCTGATAAACTCTTTGTAGTTTCCCATTTTTATTGCAGGAGTTCCAGTAAGATTGTTGGGATTACTAGCACTGTAGGAACTTCTCTGGCATAGCAGTCTGTGCTTCCATGGCTGTAGTAAGATCAGCAATCAGTTGCCGGATGGCATCTAAAGTTATGGCTGGTGTTTCGGATGTTGACGTCCTTTTGGGAGGCATTCTATCAACATAAGAGAACATGTAGTAAGAATGACATCACAAGTTTAGAAAGGTAATACTTTAAAGAAAATGTGATGCTTAAAATGCTTAGAGAAATGCTTATTTTTGGATTTTAAGCACTTAGAAGTTATGGTATGATTCATGAAGACGGAGATAATGATACAAATGATGGAGATGATGATGGAAGAGAGAGATAAGTTGGAAACAATAAGGTATGAAACGGGATTTCCTTTATAAATAACTTGCCTTTTTACTGTACATAGTCAGGATTTGACAAGCGTTTTTATTTATACCACACATCCCGTGGCTTAGGATAAAGCTATAACTATTCTAAGAGCTTGTTGATTCTGAGCCGGTAGATGACATCCTAAAGATCTTCCTGATTTGTTTGGTGACGAGCTTGGATTTTCTCAATGATCCGTTCAAGATCAGAAATTCTGTAGTGAGCAAAGGCAATCTTATCCTTTTGTCCTAACCGCTTCTTTTGAAGTCTGATAATCTGAGTGCGGATTCTCTTAAGTTCAGTCTTTAGTTCGTTACCATTAATACGTCCTTCTTCCATTTTCTCAATGCGGTGAAAAGAGAGTTCTTCTAAGTAATTCAAAATATCTTCGATTTGTTCCTCATGATGCTTCAGATACATCTTAATTGAACATCTTCCTATTTCAAATATCTGAGGAGGGGTAGGTGTATAAACTGAGGAAGATGGTGATACCAAATTACGAGTTTGATTCCGAGATAGATTAGATAATGTAGTTGAGGAAGAAGATGGGGAATGGATTTGCTTCTTAGGTGGTAATAGTTCTTCAGGAACAAAGAATACGAGGATCAAATAAGTAAGATGGTGGTATACCTGGAGAGGGGAGTCAAAATAGCTGGTGGAGATAGGATCTGGTGTTAGAAAAAAAAAAAAAAAACTTTAGTGATTCCAATAGCATAAAATGCTTGTACGTCCTTCAAACAAGGATTATTATAAAGAAAGATGAAAAACTAGGTGGGAATCATTATATCTGTTCTAAGTTTTTATTCCGAAGAGTTAAAAGAACTGCTTCCTGCTGAAGCTGGGAAAGAATCTGATGAGACCGAAGTATAGTTAAGAATATTCATAGAGGAAAAAGCATCCTCAATATCGGAAGTAGAGTGGTTGGGAGAAGACATCGTTCTATTAACAACCTAGTTGTAAATAACATAAGTTATTTATGTAATAGGTATATATAGATCAGATCTTTACGTACTTGTTGTTTTCGGAATGTAGTGGCACGAGGACTATTGATGGCTGAAAAAGGAAATGTGGTTATAGTTAAGGTTTTGACCTTGTTCTCTATAACCATGGCGCTGATACCAATCTGTAACACCCCTATTTTTACAATATAGCAGCGGAAGCTAATCTGGGGTATTATTCATGGATACAACAATCATATCATCGAAAACAACTTACTAAAAGAGACGTTTGTTGAAAAATTTAGTTATCAATCTATATAAATCAAGTATTTTACAAAATGCAGGTCCCAAAATCTAAACATCAAGTACTGAATGATAACAGTATCAACCATACTTTGAGTCCTGCCACTCCGTGCCGAGCAACTTGCTCAATAACCTGAGATAAACATCTAGAAAGGGTCAACCACAAAGGTTGAGATGAAAATCGAATAGGTTTGATAAGCAGATTTGAATACAAGTTTTATAGTGTAAAAATTGTACACACACAATTAATTATGAAAATGTTATTGTTATGAATCTTGGGTCAACTTTATTATATACCCGTTATTTTGAAATAATTGCAACGAATGCAATTATCAATAACAGTAGTATTACTGCGTTATTGTCTTGTTTGGTCTGAATGGTCTGTTCTCCAATGTTCACCTACACATTATCATACAAATTATTTAACAACTTGAGGACTCATAATATCAACATATTAATAAACCAAAGTCAATTTAACGACAGTGAAGTCAAATTTAATGACTTGTAGGGATTTATTACACTAACACAATAATATCCAAATTACAATTTAATGACTGAAGTCAAATTTAACGACTTGTAGGATTTGTAATATTAAACACATTATATCCCACAGTCAATTTAAACGACTTGAAGTCAAATTTAAACGACTTGTAGGATAGATAAACTTAGACAGCATTGTAATGAATATGTCAGAATAGCAAAGTAAGCTTGTTAATCTTAATTTATAGCAAGTATCCCTCTTACGGGTTTAATGAAAAGATGAAAAGCGAGGCTATGAACTTCACTAAGTCTTTGAAAAGTAATCATAATGTTATAAGATAAATGAGTATGTAAAAGAGTTTGTAACAAGCATAGTATTGCCCCTCTAGCGGGTTTAATAAAACAAGTAAAATAATTAAATGGCGAGTTTAGAACATCATCCATGTAAGGTAGATGTAATAAATATTCTGAAATGAAAGCTGACGACCTTATCACAATCTTAACCGGGGAAGGTTGATAAAGCAAAATGATTAGTAAACAGCCACGTCACACAACCTGAGTAGAATATGTCAAGTCTTAGGAAGAATGTACTTTAGAACTTTAGTTTTAAGAGTTATGAGTTTGATTGAAGAGTTTGGAATTATTGTATCACCGTTCGGGCCATCATAATTTCAAAGACATTCAGTAAACTTTGAGGAGCTAGGGCACTTAAATCGTAAACCCACCAACAACTCATAACAGTCAGAACGTAAATACCAAATGAAACTCCTTATATGAAGCTCTCCTAGTATTGTGACATGAATAAATCCGTTTTAAAAAAAGCGTTTTAATCAAGTATCTGGAAATGTTTAAGCACGTAGGACGTTAAGATAAAGTTATGTTTTGAGATGTTTTTGAACACGTTTTATACTTTTCAAATGTACATTTAACCCTGGGGTTTGGAAATTGCAAGTAGACCCCAAGGGTTTGCATTTTTACGACGTTGGTCCTACAACTATGGGAAAGATAAAACCAAGTAAGCCTTGACTTTGAAAGTGACATAATAGACCCCTTATAGTTATTAACTTTGATAAAATGACACTTTAGTCCTTTTATTATAAGTTTCCGAAATTTACGATATATACCCCTTGCATGGATTATAATTACAAAACATGTCAAATTGGCGCAAGCATGCTATAGTTTAACATTACAATAGACATTTATAAGTTATAAGAAAACTAAATTGCAAGTTTTATCATAACACAAATTTAAATTAAGATTGTTAAGCTAGGGAAGTTAAAACCGGGTCAAATAGTGTTTCCAAAACGTAAACCGTGCGCGGGTTTATTAAGGTCAAATTCCATTCATTAATCATAAAGAGTATTATTTTAAAGATTATTTAAGCATGCTAGGATAGATTATAACAATATTTAATCATTATAAACATTTATTTTTAAAAAACCGCGAAATAGGGATTTGGGTGTACGAGTTTTAGGATCAAAATGGAAAATGAGCAAGAATTGAGTTATGAAATCTTTAACAAGTATTATATTTATGTGGATATATGAACATTATAAACGAGTAGGAGCAGAAGTAGAACATTCCAGAACCTGGGTTGAGCTATCAATGCTCAAAATGATGGAAATGGGTCGTTTCGGGCAGTATTTCCACTCGTGACGCCTTGATCTTATTCCCCCGTGGCTACAAATCCTATAGGCTTCACTTCATTAATGATCTTAGGATCATAGGGGAGCAAAGTATTGCTACCAATTGGGTTTGAGAGAGAAGAGATGTGGTGCGAGTATGAATGAACACCCAAAGGCCCTATTTATACTAGTTTGAAGGTAAGGAGGTTAAGGAAGCTTTGTAAATCTGATGAGGACACATGGAGAAGCTAGGACCTGATGTGGGAGGTCTAGAGAATGAGTTATACAAGCTAGTATGCAAGGTGGAAGAAGATGAAGGCCATATAGGGGTGTTTGGTTCCGCAGTCTTGATTGTACAAAAAAAAGGTCAGTGCTCGTTATTCTCGACTAAGAAAGGTATAACTAGGTGGTAAGCTGCTTAAGGGTTTCTAGAAGGAGTTCATGTAAGTATCTTGCACATGGATGGGTCTTAAATGGGTCAAAATGGGTCAAGTTTAGCCGCGGGTCTGTTTTGGGGCTCGCATGGTTTCAGAGTCCTTTCCAAAGGTACATATGTGGTTTATACTGATTAAGGAACGATGAATAGGTTTTTAAGGTCTGGTATTAAAGTAATAGTCAAAGATAATCACTGTTTGGGTTAAAACGGAGTAGAATTGAAGAAACGAGGTCACAAGTTCAAATAGGGCTCGTTTAGGGTTTTCTTGACTTTCTTGGCTTATATATTTGCAATACTCTTGAAATAGTGATGATGGATACAAATCCAAGGGCATATATAAGTATTATTTAAAGTAAGTTGTCGTTAGGTTTAAGATTAAAATTGGTTGAAATTGTGTGAGAAAACGGGTCAAAATCACAATTAGGCATAAATAAGGTTTTTCTGGATCGTTAAGGATATTCAAAGCATTGATTTCTATGCACATGCCAAGTAAAAAATAATGATGATTTGTAAACTTATTTATAAGTTTACAATGTGCCCTTGGATGTTATTATGGGATTAGAATGGGATTAAAACAAGTAAACGGGATTAAATAAACCAATTAGTACATTTAGGGATTCTAGATATGTTTAACAGTACAAGTGTAGTAAAAAGAATGGAAAGATAATGGATGAAATAATAGAATGAATAGGATGATATGAATGTAAAAATAAGTTTTTACAATCATTTGAGTGTTGGTTTGGGGTTTATAATGGATACAAGCCAAGAACAGGTCATGGTTTAGAAACTAGCTCTGTTTTAGGGTTTAGGGTTTATGATTAGGGTTTTGAGTGTAAAAAGATGTATGAATACAATATTTAGGGTTATACAT
The DNA here is from genome assembly GCA_026074375.1 of Tanacetum coccineum. Taxonomy (NCBI): domain Eukaryota; kingdom Viridiplantae; phylum Streptophyta; class Magnoliopsida; order Asterales; family Asteraceae; genus Tanacetum; species Tanacetum coccineum. Next base: position 3,369 of record BQNB010006521.1, on the reverse strand, counting down.
GTAAAATGAGTGTAGTAGCTTGTACACAAGTGATGGTGAAGAAATTAGAAGATAAAAATGGAGGTAAAACGGCTAATTAGAGATTCATAGCTTAATGACATATATTGAGTTTTTAGAGATTTGTACTTTGACTTGAATGGGATGTTATATTATCAAATGAGATAAATCGATATTACTTGTACATATGCTTTAGTAGCTTGTGCATTCACTTTAGGGGTTAACCCTTCCATGAGATTAGGGTTTGGAGGTATATGATAACGGTTTAGAGCCCGTTTTGATATAACGTTGTGAATGGTACATTATAGGAATAATGTACTTTGTAATAAGGATATGATGATATTGACTTGACATATTGTGATGTTTGCTTGACATATATGAAGACAGGATGGCCATAGATAGGTTGCGTGAGCTTGTCTACTTTAGTTATGCAAGTTACATGACATACTAAGATATTGACAATACAAGTAATGTAATAAAGCGAAAAATTTCCCCGTATAATGGTGATAATAGTAAAATAGATTCTGCATTTGATGACAATTCTTGGGTTGTTATATGTTGGAAGTGATGTTGTAAGTGTTAGTGTTGAAGTTGTCTGTGGTGGGATCACTGATACTAGAACATTAAGTAATTGAGTTGATAGAACAGAAGGGATTTCTTGTTAGATTTGAACATCTAACAAAGAATTAATCTCTGTATCTACAAGTTCTTTAATAATGCCAACTAGAGAAGTGTTAAAAGAAACGTTCAGGAATTGATTACCATAGTTTGATGACAGAGAATGACTAGAGCTTGATGGTGGAACTTCAGGCTTCTCTTTTTGAGTCTCTGAAATTTGAGCTCCTGCTTGATCATCTTTAGTAGCTTGGTCAGCTCCAGCTTGCTTACTATCAACTTTTTCCTCTTCTGTCTCCTCAGAATCTATCGTTTCTGCTTCAGCCATCTCTTGATCATCTTTTAGTTCATTAGCATTCTCAACATTATTCATTTCCTCATCAGTATCATCATGCTTCTTATCATCATCATGTACAATTTCATCATCATGTGCATCATCATCAGCATGCAATTCTTCTTCATCACTATGCACTTCTTCGTTCATATGTATTTCTTCATCATCGGCCGTCTCTTTATCCGCCTTTTCACTTTTTGCTATTTTCTTTTATGACTCGGTTCTTTCATCGTCACTAGAAAGTATGATTTCCTCTTCATTAGAACCCTAGTCAGCATCTTTAGTTGCAGTCTTGCCTTTTGGCTCATCAGGAACCTCTGGTGTGTAATACTAGCTCCTTCACTTGAGCCTTTGGTCTTTCCCTTTGGCTCATCGGGAACCTCTGGTGTAATACCAGCTCCTTTACTTGAGCCTCTGGATTGTTGATGGATCCTGTATGTACGTTTACTGGCTTTGATGGCTTTTAAAATGTTAGCTTTTAGCTGTGCAGCTTCTGATAACATTTCTATACCTTTAAGCTTCTTAGACTGATCCAGTGTTTTCTTTGTTGAGACATTTGGAGTGTCTCTGATGACAACACCAGTTGGTTTTTTTCTAATCAGCCTTTCTTCATGTTCATCATCATATTCATCACTTGTTGGCTTTTCAGTTACATTCTTCTTTGAAGTAGCAGGAGTTTTCATTCCCTTTCTTGCTTTCTTTAGAACAACAACTCTAGTGGTTATGGCAAGGTAAGTCTGATAAGCTTTTAAATTTATGATATCATTATTCAACATCACATCTGGAATTGAGATTCGATATACTTGGTTATCTTCACCTTTTCTAACAAACTTCAACCTTCCTAATACATCATCATCCTTGATTGAGTTCATAAACAAGCCTTGTCTCTTAGAAATAGACTTATGTTTAAAAAGGAAGTGATTGATAATGACCTTTGTGAATCTGGGATAAGGCATGCTTTCACGTCTCCCGACACTTGTTTGCCTGTAGTCAATCTAGTACTAGAAGTCTTCCCAAAGCACTCAGTGTAATCAACATTCTTATGATAAAACAAGCCCTACAAGATTTGAACTCTTGATTGTCGAAGCCTGTCTAAGCCTACAGTTTTCCCAGATAAACACCTGTTGATGATGGAACCAAAGGTTCTCCATGGTTGATACATATGATCAATGTATACATATTAGCAACATATTCCAGAGCCCCTTTATACCCCAGTGATTTGAGGAAAGTAACAAGAGCATCATGAAGAGGTGATGCAACGAACTCTTCGTTAGGAACTCTTAGAGAGATACTAGAGATTTCATGAAAGAGTTTAGCACCAATCTTAAACTTCTTGTTATTGAGCTAGAACTAGTATACAGATGTATGCTTGACATTGGACATGGTAAACCAAAACTGATGCATGTAGATTTCATGTACATCAGCTGAGATGAGAAAAGCATTATAGCATGGTGAGAGCTTAAGAATATCCAGAATGACTTGATAGGTAGCTTCCTTATGTGTCTTTGTTGGATCAATCCTCATGTGGCATGAGACAATCTTTACACGACCCTTAGTGGAAACTAAGGCCTCGTCAAGAGTTGCTTGTTGAGTGATTGCTTGATTAATGATTCTGCTAAGAGTTATCCAATATAGTTCATATACAAAACATATATATCACTGATCAGATTGATTATTCATGTAGTTGTGTTTGATTTAGATGCATTTGAGTTTATGTTTCAAGTTATTAAGCACAATTTGACACACGAATTGTGAAAGTCAACTATGGTCAATGGTCAACAAGTCAACTAAAATAGTCAACTGGTTGGTCAATTGTTAACCAAAGTCAAACAGTCAACATCAGGTCAAAGGTCAACAGACTGGTTAATGGTTAAATAGGGTCAAACATACAATATGAGTTCATTGGTAAAAAACAATGCATAAATCACTTGATTAATAATTGTGCATAAATCGCATGTTTTATAACAATGCATAAATCGCTTATTTTGAACATGTGCATAAATCGTCTGCTTTAGTAAACATGCATAAATCACCTGTTTTAGACAACTTACATATTCCGCTAGTTTTGATATCTTGCATAAATCGCCTGTTTTAGACACATGCATAAATCGCATGTTTTAAACACATTGCATAGTCCGCCTGTTTTACACATACGCATAAATCGCCTGTTATCAAGAAATATGCATATTTTGCCTGTTTTCTACTTAAACACATAACTCAAACATATAGCAATTTAAAAACTTCTAAACACATAAATAACAATCTTACAACAGATATGAACATGTTTTAAGCATTTCTATAAAGATTCCACATCATTCGAGGCATTTGTTAGTTGTTTCGATTATAAGACACCACAGCAAAGGGTGTGCCACATATTTGTGTGTATCAAGGACTATCAAGGACATTTTTAAACAGCTTAAGGG